>JAUMHM010083709.1:0-13064 GCA_032362435.1 Melikaiella ostensackeni
ATATATATATGTATGTATAATAATAATAATATTTTTGAAATTATTGTAAGTATCAAGCTTTTCGAATAATAAGTGTTTCGTTCTAGGCTGACTTATCAGTAAGGCAATGTGAATCAGCCTTGCCTCAGACACCTTAGAATTCAATTGAACTACGAAAAATAATTGATATAAAATTCGAGTCATTTAAGTTAAATTTCAGTTCCTATCCATGACCAAAATGTCTTACATAATATAAGTTGTAAAAATAAAAAAACTCGAAAATGATTGGAAAAATTTAGAATATTATTTTTTCTAGGTCAATTAAATTCTGAAGTGTCTAAGGCAAGGCTGATTAACATTGCCTTACTGATGAGTCTTATGATTCAGTCTTGCCTCAAACACGTTAGAATTTAATTGACTTAGGAACAATAATTAACATAAAATTTGAGTCACTCAAGTTGAATTACAGTCCCTATCCATGACCGAAGTGTCCTACATAATATCAATTTTAAAAATTACAAATATTAAAAATGATTGAAAAAATTTAGAATATCATTTTTCTTAGATCAATCAACTTCTAAAGTGTCTAAGGCAAGGCTGCTTCACATTGCCTAACTGATGAGTCCAGTGAGTCAGCCTTGCCTCAGACACTTTAGAATTCAATTGACATAGGAACAATAATTAATATAAAATCTAAGCCATTCAAGTTGAATTTCAGTTCCTATCCGTGACCGCAATGTCTTGCATAATATTAATTTTTATAATTACAAAAATTAACAATGAATAAAGAAATTAAGAATATTATTGTTCCTTCGTCAACTAAATTCTAAAGTGTATAAGGCAAGACTGATTCACATTGCCTTGCTGATGATTCCAGTGAGTCAGCCTTGCCTCAGACACTTCAGAATTTAATTGACCTACGAACAATAATCAACAAAAAATCTAAGCCATTTAAGTTGACTTTCAGTCCCTATCCGTGACCGCAATGTCTTGCATAATATTAATTTTGAAAATTACAAAAATTAAAAATAATTGAGAAAATTCAGAATATTATTGTTCCAAGGAACAATGATTGACATAAAATTCAAGTCATTTAAGTTAAATTTCAGCCCTGATCCATGACCAAAATGTCTTACATGATATTAATTGTAAAAATAACAAGAATTAAGAATAATTGAAGAAATTTAAAATATTATTGTTCTTTGGCCAATTAAATTCTCAAGTGTCTAAGGCAAGGCTGATTCACATTGCCTTACTGATAAATCCAGTGAGCCAGCCCACGGCAAAACGCTTATTATTTAAAAAGCTTGATACTTATAATAATTTGGATATATATATATATATATATATATATATGAAATGAAGTAGAAGAAAAGTTCTAGACCCTAATGCCAATTATAAAAAACATCTTCTTTATAACATAATACAGAAAGCTCGATAAAGTACCCCTGGAAATTAGCCTTGTCATTATTAGCTTTATCATTTTATTAGTACTTATTGTACAGACTCATAAAGAATATCAGATTCGGTGAAACATTATTTATTGCTTTTGTGTATAAGTATTATTCTTTTATGGCCATAAAGATATAAGAGTAGATTCGAGAGATGATAAGGAAATTGGTCTCTCATTAAGGAAGAAACAAATTGCTTGTTTTCTTCGGAGGCTGGAGATTATTCTGTCAGATAAATTTTTTTATCGTACTTTAAATTATTACCCTGCTAAAAAAAAGATAAAGAGCACTCTCTCATTTTCCAAACTCATATTGTTTTTTTTATGTTTCATTATCCACTTTATCTTTTCGTTTGATTAAATTTTATCTGTTCTCATGATTTGTATTTATTCTTATTATTTTCTGTCCAATTGATACTTTGCAAAAAAATTTAAAATTCGACCCCTGAACCTTAACTCCAAATCTTTGAAGTCTGACACTTGACATCTGACTCTTAATTTCAACCTCTGGCCAGTGACCCTTTACCCTTGACCCCTCACTTTTGAAATCTGGGCAGTGACGTAATTAGAAACGTGGAGGTCCCTGTGCAAAATTTTTCAGAAGGCCCGTTTAAAAAACAGCAGTTCACATAATACAAAGTATTCTTCTATTTTGAGTAAAATGCCGAGCTGTACATTGATTATCAGTGAAAGAAAATTTCCAATAACTTTAAAAATGAAAGCTCAAGAATCATCCACAAATCATGTTAGGTGTGCTTCTGAAATTTCCACCCCGCCCCCCTCCATGTGAGAAACCGTATGATTTTCTCCGACGTCCCCACCAAAAAAAAAGATATTTTCAAGATTTTATAAATTTAGAAAACGAATATACACAAAAATTCTGTTATTCAAATAAACGTATAAACTTCCTGAAATAAGTTTTACAAGAGAAAATTTCCAGTTTTCTTAAATAATATTTCTAAAGCATTAAAAAAGAACTATAGAGTGTATTTGAACTATTATTTTTTAGCCTATAGGCAAAATAATAATAGTTCAATAGTATAATAATAATAATAGTTTAATAATTTATAGATAAATTATCAAAATTCATATTTCATTATCGCAGGCATTACAGTCTTTCTCCTGTGTCCCTCTTCTGCCCTTTTTCTCGTTTTCAACTCAAATTGGAAATGAATTAATAGAACTCAATAGAAAAATCCAACTATTTTTGTTTGAAAGTTTATTCTTTTCGGCTGGAAAATCTACTATTATATTTTTGGTAATTACAATATAATAATATATAATTATATATTCTAATTTGAAAACTCATTTCTTTAGTTGAAAATTTAACTTTTCTCAATTGAAAACTCAACTATTTCATTTGAAATTCAAGTATTCTGTTGAAAATTCGTCTTTCCTGTAAGAAATTAATCTTTTGAGTGAAAAACTTAACCATTTGGTTGATATTCATACATTTTATTCAAAATTCATCTCATTTAGTAGAAAATTGATCTTCATGGTTGAAAATTCATCCCTTACGATCAAAAGTTTTATTATTTGGTTCAAAATTCCATTATTTTGTTAAAGTCATCCTTTTTGACTGAAAATTAATCGGTTTTAGTTGAAAATTTAACTATTTTGTGGAAAATTCGTCTTCCGGGTTGTATTTAATTTTTTGAGATTTAAATTAAAATCTGTTTGGTTAAAATATCAACTATATCATTTTTCATTGAAAATTAATCTATTCTTGTTCAAAATTCAACTGCGTGGCTGAAAGTGGAACTAATTTGTTAAAGAGTAATTTTTTCATTGAAGATTCATCATTCAAGTTGAAAATTCTTTTTTTTTGTTTGAAAGTTTAACCATTTGATGAAAAATTTGTTTTTTTCTGTTGCAAGTTGATCTTTTTTAGTTGAAAATTCAACTGTTTGGTAGAAAATTCGTTTTTTTTTTGGCCTGAAAATTCAGTATTATTCATGATATTTTTTCCTTCATTGACTGAAAATCCTTTCTTTGTTGAAAATTAATCTATTTTAGTTGAAAATCCAACTATTGAGTTTACAATTTTTGTATTGTGTTCGTAATTATTGTATTCGTCTTTTCAGGTTCAAAATTCATTTCCTTCATTCAAAATTTCATGTTTTTCGTAAAAAATGCAACTGTTTACTTGAAATTGATCTTTTTTGATTGAGTCAACTATTTTGTTGAAAATTCGTGTTTTTTCGGTGAATTCATCTATTTGGATAAGATTTCATCTATTTAGCTAATGAAAAATTCGATCTAATGGATCGAGTTTCTGCTGGACTTTCTTCTGAGTTGTAATATCTTCGAGTTTATTTTTTTCTTCTACAGGAACCCCTCAATATCAGTCCTTAAATATATTTTTGCTGCTCAGTCAAAGAGGCCCCTCGTAGGAGGAAGTTCACCCGCAATGCGGGGTTTCCCTATAAAGAAGTTACGCCACTGGTGAGGGGTGAGATGATGGAAAGAGTTAGGGAAAAGGGTGATGGTAGGAAGATGAGTCGCGAGGAGTAGTGGAAAAGGCGAAAGAAGGGGGGATGAGGAGAGAAAGTCAAAAGAAAAGAGTAGAAGAGGGAATGGATGAGGGAGTGCTGTACAACTAAAAGGCTTTGGTAGGAGTGAAATTAGGGGTGGTGTGAGGGAAGGATTTGTGTATGAGGTGGGAGGGTTGTGATAAAGAAAGTGTGTGGGAAAGGATTATGTGATGGAGATGAATGGTGATGCGTAGGGGAAAATATGGTAAAGGGAGATAGTGATGGAAGAGAAATGTCTGACGGGGTAAGATTATGAGAAGAGTGAGGGAAAAGGGTGATGGCAGGGACATGTGTTACGTGGAGAAGTGGAAGGGGCGAAAGGAGGGGGGATGGAAAGGAAAATTTAAGGAAAAGGAGTAGAGGAGGGAATGGATGAGGGAAAAGTGTATAATGGAAAGCCTTTGGTAGAAGTGGAATTAGGGGTGGTGTGAGGGAAGAATCAATGTCTGAGGTGTGAGGGTTGTGATGAAGGAAGGGTGTGGAGAGAGGGTGATGTGATGGAGATGAGTAGCGAGAAGTAGTGGAAGGGGCAAAAGGAGGGGTGAGGTCGGAAAGATCAATTCAAGGGGGAGGAGTAGAAGAGGAAATGGATGAGGGAGTGATGTATAAGTAAAAGCCTTTGATGGGAGTGAGACAAGGGGTGGTGTGAGGGAAAGAATAATGTCTGAGGGGTGAGATGATAGAAAGAGTGAGGGAAAAGGGTGATGGTAGGGAGATGAGTTGCGAGGAGTAGTTGAAAAGGCGAATGAAGGGGGGTGGGAAGAGAAATTTAAGAGGAAGGAGTAGGAGAGGGAATGGATGAGGAAGTGGTGTATAACTGAAAGGCTTTGGTATGAGTGAAATTGGGGGTGGTGTGAGGGAAGGATGAATGTCTGAGTGGTGAGGGTTGTGATAAAGGAAGGATGTGGGGAAAGGGTGATGTGATGGAGTTGAGTGGTGATTAGTAGGGAAGAGGTAGGAAAAAGAGATGGTGATAGAAGAGAAATGTCTGACGGGGTAAGAGGGAAAAAGTGATAGCAGGGAGATGACTGGCAAGAAGTAGTGAAAGGGGAAAAAGGAGTGGGGTCAAGGAGAGCAATTTAAGAGGAAGGAGTAGAACAGGAAATGGATGAGAGAGTGGTGTATAATTGTAAGCTTTTGGTAGGAGTGAAATCGTGGGGTGGTGTGAGGGAAGGATTAATGTCTGAGGGGTGGGCTTATGGGAAGACTGAGGGAAAAAAGTGATGGCAGGAAGATAAGTGATGGGAAGTAGTGGAAGGGGCGAAGGAGGTGGAATGGGAAGAGAAATTTAAGGGCAAGGAGTAGAAGAGGGAATGGATGAGGGAGTGGTGTATAACTGAAAGGCTTTGGTAGAAGTGAAATTAGGGGTGGTATGACTGAAGTATATGTGTCTGAGGGGTGAGGGTTGTGACGGAGGGAGGATGTGGGAAAGAGTGATGTTATGAAGATGAGTGGTGATCATTGGAGGAGGGAGTACGAAAGGGAAGTAGTGATGTAAGGAAAATGCCTGACAGAGTGAGAAGTGAGATGATGAGAAGAGTGAGGGGTGAAGAGGATGTCAGGAAGACGAGTGGTGAAGAGTAGTGAAAGGGGTGAAGGGAGGGTGATGGAAAGAGAAATTTTAGGGGAAGGAGTAGAAGTGGAAAGGGATGAGGGAGTGGTGTTCAACTGAAAGGCTTTGATATAAGTGGAATCAGGGGTGGTATGACGGAAGTATAAGTATCTGACAGGTTAGGGTTGTGATGAAGGAAGGATGTGGGAAAGAGTGATGTCATGGAGATGAGTGATAATGAATAGGGGAGGGGGTTGCTGAGGGAGGTAGTTATGGGAGGGAAATTCCTGACGGAGTGAGAAGTGAGATGATGAGAAGAGTGAGGGGAGAAGGGGATGTCAGGAAGACGAGTGGCGAGGAGTGATGGAAGGGGCGAAAGAAGCGAGGATGTGAAGCAAAATTCAAGGAGAAGGTGTGAAAAAGGGAATGGATGAGAGAATGGTGTATAACTGAAAGGCTTTGGTAAGAGTGGAATTAGGGGCGGTTTGACGGAATTATGAGTGCCTAAGGGGTGAGGGCTGTGATGAAGGAAGGATATGGGAAAGAGTGATGTCATGGAGATGTGAGGTAATAAGTAGGGAAGGGGGTAGGAAAGGGAGATAGTGATGTAAGGTAAATGCCTGACAGGGTGAGGGGGGAGATAATGGGAGGAGTAATGGTGAAGGACGATGGCAGGGAGATGAATTGCGAGGAGTAATGGAAGGGGTGGTAGGAGAGGGGAATGGAAAGAGGAATTCGAGGGGAAGGAGTGGAAGAGGGAATGGATGAGGAAGTAGTGTATAATTGGAGAGCTTTATTAGGAGTGAAATTAGGGGTGGTGTGAGGGAAGGAATAATTTCTGAAGGGTGAGGGTTATGATGAAAAAAAGGATGTGGGGAAAGAGCGATGTAACGAGGATGAGTGATGATGATTGGAAGAGGGGGTAGGAAAGGGACATAGTGATGGAAGGGAAATGTCTGACGGGGTCAGGAATGACATGATGGGAAGAGTGAGGGCAAAGTGTGATGGCAGGGAGATGAGTGACGAGAAGTAGTGGAGGGAGCAAAATGAGGGGGGATGGGGAGAGAAATTTAAGGGGAAGGAGTAGAAGAGTGTATGGATGAGGAAATGATGTATAACTGAATGTCTCTGGTTGGAGTGAAATTAGGGGTGTGAGAGAAGGGTTAATGTCCGAGAGGTGAGGGTTGTGCTGCAGGAAGGGTGTGGGGAAAGGATGATGTGATGGAAATGAGTGGTGTTGAGTAGGGGAGGGGATGGTAAAAGGAGATAGTGATGGAAGGAAAATGTCTGACGGGATGATGGGTGAGATTATAGGAAGAGTGAGGGGAAAGGATTATAGCAGGGTGGATCAATTTTGACTGGCTTTCTGTCTGAAAAAAAATCAATTCAAACTTTGCTACATTGAATTTCATTTCTCCAGAGTTTATCTCATGCCTCAATGATTTTGAGAGCTTCGTTGAGTCGTTTTAAGATTTTTTGGGCTAACCAGGAAGAAGTTAATACTCGTAGGTCCTAGAATGCTGCCTTGGGGTACACCCACTCGTATGTGTTTCTCTTCTGAGAGTGTCCGAATTATTTTGACTGAGAATTTTCAGTCGGTATGATAAGACTGTATGAAGTAGATAAGCCTTCTTGGAAAATTGTAATTCATAAGTTTTCTGAGCAACCCTACATGGCAGATATTGTGGAAAGTATTTTTGACGCCGAGGAAAACTGCTCCAGTATACTTCTTCCGAATGAAATTTAACCTAATGGTTTCGGTAAGCTTGAGCATCATGTGCTGCGTGAAGTGACCTTTTCTAAAACTATATTGTTGCGGTTTAAGGATGCTGTTTTCCTCGAGATGATAGCTTACGCTACTCAGTATTATCTTTTCGAAAATTTTGCTCATAGTACTTAGAAAACTAATGGGCCTGTAGCTGGTGGGATAGTACCAACAACAGATCCTTGCTTCTTTTCTGAAAAACTGAAATATAAGCTATTTTCGAAGAGTCAGGAACGTATCTTAGTTGAAAATAAACATTGACGATAATAGCGAGAAGAGTGAGACATGAGATAGAATGTTTCTCGAAGACTTGATATGAAATAGAATCAGGGACAGATGCTTCCTTATTTCTAGTAGTTTCAATTTGCTTGGTCGGATCCCTATGGGTTATTTTCTTGAAACTATCTGCACTTGGGAGTTTGAGATACACGCAGACAAATTTTTCACATTTGAGTGATGTGTTGTGGGTCTGATGGTTCGTCATGTGGTAAAAAATTACTTTCGAAGTTTTCTGGTAGGAGACTTGCTTCATCTTTGGGAAAAAGTGCAAAGTTTTTATTGGGTTTTCCAAAAATGAAACTATTAGTTTGCAATTTAGTGAGGGCTTTTGATGCGGTTAAGTCAGAGGAAGCAGGTCAGCGCGGCGTCGAGACAGTCTTAACGCCGCGCCGACCCTCCGCCCTCGGTCAGGTGACTTATTTCTTTTGGCATCGCGTGTTTGCAAAGGGGATCGTTATCATATTTCCTAGAGAATAAATATGTTTAAAAGGTGATGCATCAGATGAGGCTATCTCTGATATTCAGTTTGCCGACTACTGTGTTCCAATTACTGCGTCTCTGTTCTTGAGTTTTAACCGTAATTGTTTTCCCAAGATAATTTATCGTACTTCTGAGGAAACAGCTTTAAGTTCTCCGATGCGCTTGGCAAAGATTGAAACGATTTTTGATGAGGTCTCTCATCTCAGGGCTGAGGGATGGATCGTATTCATTAAACGTAGTCTGAGGGATTGCACTGTGAATAGCGGTTTTCATGCTACATGTGAGGTCACTAATATCTTTATCTTTGTGGGTAGTATTTAGAAGTGTGGGTTCAAAATTTAATTGAGATTCTAAAATCGTGGTGAAAGTCTGCCAGCTTGCTTTTGCAAAGTTGTAATGAGGTACGTCCAGAGATTTTTCACAGTTAGTGTAGAGGCTAAAAAGAATTGGTCAATGGTCCGAGTCTAGTTTATTTATAGCAATAGCATCGTGGTAGGAGTGGTTACTTTTGGTTATTGCGAAGTCAATAAGGTCCGATTTATGATGAGTATAGTGGGAAAAGAAGGTATACTCGTACTAATCTGGTGCGAAGACAGATTCTTGTCAATTATAAACTCGAAAAGTTGTTTTCCAATTCTATTCGTCAACATACTATTCCAAGCTAGATGTTTGGTGTTGGAGTCACCTGCAGCAATAACCGAGGGTGCGAGTTTGAAAGTTTTTCTGTAGTCATTTTTAATATAATCGTGAGAGAAGGTTCTGGTGAAGAGAAGCGATTGTATATGGATCCCCGTGTATTTTTATTCCTATAGCAGTGGTTCCGAGGGAATCAAGTTTGGGAATTATTGATTCGCGCTGTTCTATTTTTTCTTGGAATCAAATTGCTGTTCCCCTATTAGTTTCGATAAACATACAAATTGTGATGTTGTTTGCTTGATAGCTTCATTCGCACTTATGTTTCACCACATTATTTTTGTTGTTAAAGTCATAGCTTTTTAATAAGATAACTAGGTCAACTTTAATGTCTTGAGAACTTGGATTCCAAACAGCAGCAATTATTGTAATAAAGTTATTTTCTGCAATGCGATGAGTGTAAGTGATAAGATTTTCAGCCTGTTTTTTTAGCTTTTGATTTATTTTAGGTCTTAGTCCCGCGTTTTAAAGCTACTTTAGTGCTGTATAGTAATTTCTTCTGTGAGCGCGGGGAGCTTACGGGAACTACTTGTTCTTGCGGCATCAGTGGTGCGAGGGGTTTTGCTTGGAATAACATCCTGTAAATTGTTAGCAGGTTTGGAATTAGGGTTTTTAGTTGGCTCAGTTGGCTTTCTAGAAGCTTCTTTCGACGCTGAGCAACCTTCATAGTTAGCCGGGTGGTCTTCACCGCAGTTAGCGCTCAACATAGAGTTCAACTTTAATTTTTTCAACGGCCCGAGACTGGAGTTTAAGAATGCCCTTTGCTTGTGGTGTATTAGGGACCGTAATTGAAATCATAGGCTAATTTGTGGCTAAATTATAGACTCCAGAACCAATTTTTATTGCAAGAGCATACGCTCTGGGCACATAGCAGTATTTATCCTAAACTACTCGGTAAAAATCATGAATCTTACAAAAATATTTTCTCGGGCGAATCTTGTATGAAATTATTTCAAGAATATATTTCTTTACTCGAAGAAAGTGTTCATTTGACATAAATCACTTTATTTTATTTATCAGAAGAAACACTTCTTACCAGTGAATAAATTAATACTTAAGTGAACAAATTATTTTATTAAACTAATGACATGTTCTATTGAAATAGCAATACCAACTCCCTTGCATCTTTTATTCATAGAAACCAAACTATTTAATCCACTTACCAATGAATTAGTTATTTCGAATAAAATTTCCTTCAATTCAAAATTCGAAATCATTGAACTAAAGAAATATTTGTTTGGATGTTATTTCTTTTTCCAGTTTTTGAAAAAATTTACCAAACATAGAAAAATGCACCACATTATATGAAGTTTACTTCATTTTCAAACTTTCGGAAAATTTTCCAGAATTTATCGGAAAATTTTGCAACTTTTTCGGAAAAATCGCAATATGAAAGTGAGTAATTCCTTAAATTTTATGGAAATCTCTTAATTTCCTATCTTTTGGAAAATACTTCCTAATTTTTTTGCAATTCATCCAATCTTTTGAGCAAACCTATTTTTAACATAAAATACGGAATTTCCCCCAAAAAAGATTGGGGAAAATTCCCCAAATTCTTCACAGTGTATGATAAGTGGCACATAATGCACTGCTGTAGAGCACGCTCCATTTGTCGTGATATAATATTTCATGAAAAATTGTTGTGAATTGTAAGAATGATATATTACCTCTTCATATTCAGCAAAGCTTCATGAAAAGTCTATGCACCATGTATATAATTACAGCATGTAAATTACCCTTGTTATCATAACATCAAGCACCATCAATAAATTTTACATCAATTTTTTTCCCTCTCGTTGACAAAAGTGCCAGAAAAAAGTCTCACTTTGAAAACTAATTCAGTTCTGAACGTACAATTGATGTTGAAAATATCTTTAAAAAAAAATTAATGAACTAATTCTTTGTGAAACCTAGCCTTTGTTCTCTGTTTTGGAAATTTTCTTATATAGGTTAGCTAATTCATTCTCCATGCTAACATAATGAAAATGAATACATTTATACATATAAATACATTATTAAATACATAATAAATACATATGAATACATTTATACATATGAATACATTATTCAATGAAAAAGAACATTATTCCAGAAATTTAAATTTTATAGATAAATAAGAAGGAAATTTGTATAAAATTAAGTACTCCATCATCAGAATATGAAAACCCCGATAAGACAATGACTTGATTTTGTAAGAAAAAGTTGTCATATTGGAATGAAACTGCCAAATTTGTATGAATATTTAAGGCGATTTTGGTTGGAAATCCCTTAAAAATGCCGTCGAATGACAAGCGATTTGCCTGAGACAAAATTTGTCGACAGTTTAGAACCTGTGACTGTCGATAGGCTAGAGTCTGAGACATCAGGAACCTGTGCATGGAATGCACTTAAGTTTTCCCTTTGAGTGCAGGATTCTGCACTGTGAATTGCACCTCTGCTTTTGAATTAGATGAAACCATTCATATTGAACCCAATAAAGATACTTACTTGGATTTCTCCTCGAGACTTATTTTTTCGATTTCATGAGTTTCTCTCAACTGCTATATCTCCTTGGATAATTCCTCCTTGTTGGTAGTGAAAGGAGGTGTTTCAAGTTTCAATCGTGTGCAAACTACGAATTTTGTCGACGTTTTCTGAACATTGCTGTTCACTTCTTCAGGGCTAACATGAAATTGAAGCTTCAGGTCATGTTGTTATTATATATACTCCCTACGATGCCTGTGATTAACCAGAGTGCCCTACCGTGGGGACTGGTCGAACTTGATTGGCTAATCAAGTCTTTTTCAAAAAAACCGGGAGGACGGAAAACCAAATCGAATTGGTATTGTATCCATTGTCCCTATTGATGTTATTAGGGTGTTTTAAGATTCTGATTGCTTCTCCTTGTTCTCTTCAGAAAATATTGTATGTTTTTGCGATGACGGTTGTTTTGTCAGATGAAATGCTATGTTCTCTTTCGATATGATGCTCAGCTAGTGCTGACTACGTGAAATGTTTTAGTCTGACATTACTCTCATGTTCTTTTAAGCGTTGGCTCACAGCTCTCCCGGTTTCTCCAATATAGACTTTGCCACAAGAGTGAGGAATTTCATATACTTCCAGATCACTGAGAGATGCCCTTTCATCATTAAAGTTGTTTGGAAGTTGTCCTTATTTCGCAAGTGGTTTGAATATGGTTCGAATGTTGTGTTTGTTGAGAATTCTTCCTTTTTATTATGTGATACCTTGGATGTAGGGTAGGATGGTGGTCGTTTTTCTCTCTCTTTCTTTAGTAGATTGTTTTGACTTCTTATTTTGAGTGTATTCTTTTATTGCTTTATCAGTTTGTTTGTTTGAGTATCGTTCTATATTAGGATTTGTTTCCATTTTGTAATTCATTTTGTAAGTTATCTTCATTTGTTATGGAGACAGCTTTGTATTCGAAGAAGTTGATGACCGATTGCTTTTGACATAGGTGGTGGTGAGAGGAGGCATGTAGGTATCTGTTAGTTTCGGTGGGTTTTCTGTAAACTTCATGTCCTAATGTGTTAGCAAAACTTTCGTAAACTAGTGAGCCCAAGAAACTCTATTTTCCGTTTTGTTCAATTTCCATGGTAAACAGAATATTAGGGCGTAATCGATTGATGAATTCGGAAAACTTGTGTAGTTCATCTAGTCCACGTCTCCAGATGACAAAAGTGTCGTCAAAGTAATGGCACCAAAATTCCGACTTAAGCTTGAATTGGTTGCAGATTTTAGTTTCTAGATGTTCCATAAAGATGTTGGCTATTACAGGTAAGATTAAAGATCCTATTGCTGCTCCTCAGGTTTGTTCGTAGAATTGGTTATTGAAAGAAAAGTGAGTATTATTTAGACAGTATTTTATCGAAGGTATGAGATCGGAGGGGTACTTTGTAATGGGTTCAATAATATCGATTGTATCAGAGATTGGTACTTTCGTAAAGACAGATACTACGTCGCAATTCACTAGGATGTCTTGGGGTTTCATGCAAATCTGTTGTATCTTTTAATAAAGTCAAAAGAGTTTTGGACATGTTTCACAGAATTTCCTGTGAAAGGATTCAGTTCTTAGTCAGGAAGCGTGCTAGGTTGTAAGTTGGTGAGTTTATTGCGCTGACGATCGGTCTGAGTGGAATGTTTATTGTATGGATTTTTGAGAGTCCGTAAAGTTCTGGAGAGATGGGATTAGTAGGTATTAATTTAAATATTAATAGATTTAATGCTTTCACGATGACTCATTATGATGAAAGGAGGCGTTTCGGGTTTCAATCGTGTGCAAAACTACGAATCTTGCCGAAGTTTCGTGAACATTGCAGTTCACTTCTTCAGGGC
>JAUMHM010083710.1:0-13064 GCA_032362435.1 Melikaiella ostensackeni
TTGACAGGTTTGTGCAGTGTATTTTGTAATTAATGTTTTCTTAAAAAATTTTTTTTGTACAGAGAGCAAAAGAAGTACAAAAAAATTTGCATGAGAAATACCAAAATGTAAGGGAAATTTCTGAAGAAGAAATACGAAATCGTGATAAAAATTTCGTCAACTTATTAACGGAAACAGCGAAAGTGTATGTACTAATGAATTTAAAAGATGCACGATTTTTTCTTAAACAGTAACAATGAATGGATATGCATATATTTATATTACGCTTTTGTGTTAGCAGGAAAAGGGCAAACGGGACAAATTGGACAAAAAATGTGAGGATATTTTAGAGGTGAATGTGAAGCGAATAAGAACTGAAAATCTCTTAGCGTGCGATAGCCTGACTGTACAGTCAGAAAATCCGTGCATAAATTACGTTGAGTGTATTAAGTGGGTTTTTCTATGCTGTCTTACATGGGGGGGGGACGTACGTAGTGAAAATCATTTCTTGCTTGAGATGTTTTCACATCTGTAAAGCACTAAATACCAAAAGTTTAGCAATTTGATAGAAAAATCAAATATTTAATCGAAAGATGAACTTTGTTAAAAAATCATGTTTCTAGTTGAAGATTCATAATTGTAGTTTTTATTTCTTTGGTAGAAAATTTAACTATTTGGTTGACAATTGGTTTTTTTTTGTTGAAAATTTAACTTTTTCATTTTGTGCAGAAAATGTATCATTTTTACTTGGAAATTCAGCTATCTGGTTGGAAATTTATGTATCTTGTTAAATTTCATCTTTTCTGGTAGAAAAATAATCTTCTCGGTTTGGAACTTAACTCTTTCGTAGATAATTTATGTATTTTGTTCAAAATTCTTTTTTTATTTTTGTAGAAAATCAAATTTTTTTTTGGAAATGCACATGTTTGGTTGAAAATTAATCGGTTTAAGTTGAGGATTTAAGTTTGTATTTCGGAAATTGGTCTGTTTTGATTAAATTCAACTGCTTTCGATTTAAAATATAAATATTTTTTAGTTCAAATATTAACTATTACGTTATTACTGTTGGTGGAAATTTGATCTTTTTTGGTTAAAAATTCAACTGTTTGGTGAAGATGAAACTATTTTGTTGAAAAAGCGTATTTTTTGTTCAGTTCAACTGTTTTTGATTCAAAATAAATATCTTTCCTTAGTTAAAATATCAACTATTACATTATTTGTTGGAAATTCATCTTTGTTGGTTGAAACTTCAATTACTTAGTAGAAAGTTGAACTGCTTTGCTGATTCATGAGAAACAGTAAGATTTCACCAAATCCTCCCTCCCCCCAAATAGTTTTACGTAATTTTTGGATAACCCCTAAATTAGCTTGTGCACAAAAACTGATGATACGAAAAATGTAGATACTGTTGGTACACAAACATATACTAAGGCTATTAAAAAGAGGTTCAAACATTCGAAAAACCTTTTATTGCATATGCTACAGAAGTTTGGCCAAAAGAACGCACTAATTCGATTAACAAAGCCTCAGCCTCCGATTGAAAAGTTTGTATAGTCTGAAAAAGTGCCTTTTTCACCCTGGGTTCGATTTTGCTACAATCTTAATTATTTTTCCATCTCTTGAAACTGTTTGTAATAGTATGTCGTACTGGAATTCAGAAAAACGTAAACTGATTCGAAAATTGCGTGAAACTAGTTTGTATCAAGAATTAATTATCTTTTCAACTCGCATGCGATGTGGTTTACTCATTAAAGATCTTGCATATAAATTTTAACTTTCTACTTTACTCTTAACAACAATAATGGTTACGTGGATTCTATTTATGAATGAAAAATTCAATACCTACCTAAAGCCCGACATGTTTCCTTCTCGTGAAAAGATGGCAGAACATTCACCAGCAATATTTGAGCTGTATAAGAATCTTATTGTCATCATAGATTGCACAGAATTTTCTTGCCAATCACCAACAATTTTTGAATATCAAGGCAATCATCACTCACAGTACAAAGCTCATACAACTTTTAAAGTCTTAATAGGTATTACACCCAATGGCGCAATATCTTTTGTGTCAGATGTATTCGAAGGTGCGATTTCTAATCGTGAAATTTTTGTGAAGAGTAGACTCTTGGAATTATTTGTAGAGTCGGCTAAGAACTGAACCTTTACGGAACGGAAACAAGGTCTATGGCTTAATGTCTCTGCTTGTTAAATTTGAAAGAAAAATCTTCAAAAAACATAACCTCTGATAAAGTCCTTCTGTGTAACATCACATAAAAAATCTTTAAAAACGAGAAAATATATTTCTAAAAATCTGTGTAATAGGCTCGGTAATAGGCTCATTAGAGACAGTTATGTAAACAAGCGAAAAAAGATGGAGAAAAAAGTAAGACACAACCAATTGCCTTATTCTTTCTCCGTCTTTTTTACACTACGAGCATCCAAAAAGTTTCGAAGTAACTTGGACCTTCTCATCAGGGAAATTTCATACGAAACTAAGGTAATATATTTTGTTCTGATTTTTATTTTTATTTGAAAATCACTATGAATTTTGTGTAGGATCTTATCTTTTTCCAGAAAATACTATCTTTTAAAACTCTTCTGGGAAATTTTGTACATGCTTTTCATCTTAGTTCAATAATGAAATGAAAACATTTTATTTCTCATAGGAATCTAATGAAACTATCAACAGTCATAAAATTTTCGACTTTTTTTTATATTCATGAAGTTAAAACCTAGTTTGTTGTTTATATCATAAATCTTTATCGGAAAAATTCCGCGAACTTTGCAATTTAGTTAGAAAATTTTTCTGTGACTCAGTTTGATTTAATTTTTTTACTTAAATAAGAGGTATTTTATTTCATTTTTTTTATTTTTCAACAGGACTGTCTATCATATCACTGCCTGATTCCCAATTCCTTTCAATCTCCCGTAACATCCATCATGAATATGAGCGGAAACAGAAAAAATAGTTTTTTGATACACTTAGCTTGTAATTTGTTTTTGTCTACTGATACATTGTACTTTATTCTCTTCTTCTTGATCTTCTAGAAGAAGTGTGATCCTTTTTCGATTCAGTATACAAAAATTAAAACGCAAAAATGAAAATTGTAAAGCCTGAGTGTTTTTAACCAGATTTTTGAATGAAATACGTATTGATTAATATGATATAAAAAACAGACTAGATTTTTACTTCATGAATATGAAAAACGGCAGAAAATTTTATGACTTTTGATAGTGTTATTAGATTCCTATGAGAAATGAAATGTTTTCATTTGATTATTCAACTGAAATGAAAAGCATGTACAAAATTTCCCAAAAGAGTTTTGGAAGATGGAATTTTCTAAAAAAAGATAAGATTCTGTACAAGATTCATAGTAATTTTAAAATAAAAATAAAAATCAGACGAAAATATGTTACCTTAGTTTCCTATAAAACTTTCCTGATGAGGAGGTCTGAATGGCCTCGAAACTAACTGGATCCTCGTAGTATAAAAAAGACGGAGAAAGAATGAGGCAATTGGTTGGCTCTTTCTTCTTACTTCCTCTTTTTCACTTGTCTACATAACTGTCTCTAATGAGCCTATTACACAGATTTTTAGAAACATATTTTCTCGTTTTCAAAGACTTTTTATGTGATATACTATTACACAAAGGACTTCATCAGAGGTCATGTTTTTCGAAGATTTTTCTGGCAAACTTCGAATTATTATCACTGAGGGATTTAGGAATGGCTGCTAGAGGCTTCACTATCGCAGATCTTTCGCAGAATATTGAAGCCACTCTTAATATCCCTCCATGCTTGAGAAAAAAGGAACACTTCACACCCCAAAAAGAAATTGGAACGAGAAGAATTGCAAAACAACGAGATTATATTGAACACGCAGTAGGGAGAATCAAACAATTCCAAATCCATAAGAAAGTTCTTCCTTTAAGTCTTCGAAGAATTTTAAATGAAATAGTTTTTGTGAGAGCTTGCTTAGCAAACTTCTAATCACCAATCGTTCTCGATGATTAGAATTAAATAAGTATGTGAATATATTTACTTCGTGTAATGTATAAATATTTTAATTCCTTAACAATTCATTTGTACATGCAAATATCTTTATGCCAGTTACTTTCGAACATAAGGCAGTACTTTATTTTTCAGTGAAATGAAAAAAGCTTACATCTTGAATGTCTGAAGCTTTTTTGTTCCTTTCATATAAACCCAATATTTAAAAAACTGAAAATAATTGGAATAAATTAGTATTTTAAATTTTTAAAAGAGATCATGTAAAACTTAAATAGTTTAACAGTATATGTTTATTGAAGTAATAAAAATTCTTAGAAACACATTCCTATCCTTTGGATATAGTTCATCGAAATTAAGAATCTTTCTGCATAAAATCTTTAAAAGGAAAACACTTATATTCTTCCAACTGCAATACGTATTTCTGTTTGTTTTACCTTTCAATACACTTTGGTATACTCTAATCTCAAGAAATGTATTGCACCTCTTTTTCAGGATTCAGCACTTAACTGCAACGGCAGCAAGTTGTTTGGTATTCGCATTTCAAAATATTCTGGCGCTAAAACATTCGTGTGGAATTCGATTGCCTTTAGGACCATAGCATTCACAAGGCTCTCTTCGAATTTTGTTTGTTGAACATGCAAGTCTTGGGGTTTCCAAATTACAAAATCACACCACATTTGTTCTAAAATAGCCATTGCCAATTGAACTTGTAAACAATATTCGTGATTAACTTTTAAGGGCAGTTGAACACCTACAAGATTGCTGCAAAACGCCGACCTCTGAGCTATACTCAGCATGTGCAAATCGGTCAGTTTGAAGTTCTCCAAGACGTTTGAACACTTAATATCAAGCAGTCCAAATGCGGGTTCAGCCAATAGATCATAAACGAGGCCGCCTGGAGATGCACCTAATCCTGAATATTTATCGTTGATCCACATCCCACTTTCCAGTACGTCGAAATCTAGATACTTAGCTTTATATGCATCTCTGCCTTTCTGTTTATTACCCTAACCATATTGCAAATAGGAACTACTGATTCCAACATGAAACCATAAATGCTTTTTTAACAGTTGAAAAATTTGAATCAGAGTCTTTGGCTCAACGTAGTCAAAAATGATTGAAGGCGTTATCAACAATTTTCATAAATTGTGCCACTCTGGTGAATTCTGTTCACAGATTTCATGTGGGCCATTATTTGCACCAAACGAAAGAGCTTTTTAAAACTTTGTTACTTGCTCGGCCAAGATCAGCCTCCGTTCAATATCTAGTGCATAATCTTTGTATTTGCTCTCCAAAAGTAGTCCCCAAGCACATGGTCGACTAGTAGAACTTTCTGCTGCTTCATATTTCAAGTCAGAAAGTAATTTTTTCATCGAATCTACTCGTCTTTTTTCAATGGAAAGTTTTTGTAAAGGGCAAGGATTGAATTGCTGCAATTTTATACGGGATGTTTCATTCGTATATTGTCTTTCAGCGGCTTTAACTGGCAGTTTTATTTCTCTGCCTGTGTTCCACGTGCATAATTTACTCTTACAAGAAAGATTTTCTGTTTCAGACTATGTTTCAAGATCCAAAATTGCATATAATAATGCTGGGTAGTGAGAGCAGCTTCCCATAGCTCACACTTTACAGTGACATTTTGCATCTAAAACTTCACCAAAGTCCTAATGAATCATGTCAGAAACATCATATTTATCTTTTTTATATGATACTAAGACCACTGAACGTACACAATAGTGTTTTTCCTCAACAGTTTCGGAATCCTGCATATCAGTGACACGTCCACTTTCAAAATATGTTAGACCTCGTCCTAAGGGTTTCGCTGTGCTATGATCAATATTCTCTCAATTTTTTTTATCGGCGGATATTTGGGCCTCACGGAAGTTTTCCTGCCCTTGCAAAATACAGGCTTCAATCACATATTTGTAAATAGAGCCGTGGGAGTAGAGTTTCAGAATTTCTCGCCCAGAAAAAAGATTCCACAGCGTTGGAAAATCTGGTTGTCTAGTATTAGGCAGCTGTTCAATAATACTGCCTCGATGCTATGTATCGATGTCCCTTCCTTTTTCTATACTTTTCTTTACTCTGAAATTATAATGTTAAATGTATCATTGATTATATTACGAAAAATTACGATAATAAATTACAGTAATAATAATAATGTTGCATTCAAACACGAAGTGTGCATTTTTGTTGATCATACGTTTTCAGTGTATTCTAAACTTTATTTATTTGCAATATATTTGCATATTCTATACCTTTTTTATTTATGAAGATAATTCATTTTTTTACTGCTAATATATTTCTAACGTTATTTTTATACTAATCAATTAGTTTTTTGATTTATTTAATATTGAACACAGTCGCCCTAAAGCACCTTTCGAGACACTACGTGTCTGCAGCACTTGATCCCTATTCTACTTCACGATAGCGCCCACGACCCAAGGTCTCTCGAGCTGAATAGTAAGAAGTGGTGTTGGAAGTGTAACATGTGGCTTTTGAGCCAATCACCTCTCGTCGGACAGGCCTGATGCAAGTGGTACAAGTATTCAAATGGCTTTAGCGTAGCTCGAGCAGTGGTATACGCTGCAATCACTACATTCGTGTAGGGTGGCGCTACGCTTGCCTCGTCTGTATACGGCCAAGAGGCGTGAAAAACATCGTCATTCACCGGGACAATGTAATGGAGTTCTAAGTCTGGGTTATTCAGCAACTCCATTGAACGTTTACGTTCCTCAACAATTTCTGTCTCTTGTGAATTCTCTCTTGGAGCGAATTTACCCTAAAAAGAGTTGAGGCGGAGTTTTGCATTTGAGCGTGAGCCCGGGTTTTTCGAAATTATTTCCTGATCTAATTCTATACCCTCAAGGTCACTATGCTCGAAAAAATACGCTAGTTTCGTATCCTCGTCAATGCATTCCTTCGGCCACCCGCTACTCTCCTGTTTAATTTTTAGAAGATATTAATATATTCCACGACTAACCGCCTTTACGCGTTTCAGGATCGTACCGAGTAACTTTATATTCCCATATCTCGGAAATATGCGTTACTTTGTAATTTAACTTTACAGCTCTATTTAACTCATCCGCAACACTCCCACTCCCCACTTCAAATTTCCTATATCCGCCAGCCACAGCGAACCCCCAATCCAAATTTCCCATATCCGCCGGTCACAGCGGACCCTCTACTTCAAATTTGCCATATCCGTCCTATTCTACTTATATTGAATTCGGTATACTCAATTAAAGTAAAACCATGGATTACAAAATTGAAGCTAAAAAAAACCGAAATCCTTTAATAATGCAGAATTTTCATACTAATTTAACGACTACCTGTCACTTTTGGTCTTACGGACTACAACGCGTTGCATTTAGGTTATTTGATATGCATTCCAGTTCGTAATTCATTAATTATATAATTTCTCAGTCATACAAATAGCTGTATGTCAAACCACTTGCAGCAGTGTTTTACTATCAATATTCAGATGCAACTTTGTATTACTAACGGTTCATGCAATAGCATAACATAATTCAAAAGTCAGCATATTCGTATTGAGGTTAGCCATTAGGCTATAACCACGCAATAAAAACATCAAAACTATATCTCAAACATATCATCTCAAATAACTCACACAGGAACTGAGTAGTTTAAATTATTATAAAATTCCAGATAATTTGGGAGAGAAGAGTATAACCCTAACAGCACGAAATATTCCTAAAATGTTCCTGGAATAATCCCGGGAATATTGGGAATGTTCCACTGTATATTCTTGGAACATTCCATATACCTGTACAATGTCCCCCCCCCTTTGGAATATTCCTCAGGCATATTTCTGGTGTATTCCATGGATTATCTGTGGCACATTCGGATCACGACTAGTAAGCTTATATCCCGAGTCAGCAGATGGCGTTACAGAAGCGATATTGTGACGATCCTAAATGTTTTGGCGCGAATTTTGAAAAATTTAATTTGCGAAATTAAATATTTTAAATTCGATTTTATTGTTTTGGTTCCTTTTTCCACCAGAAGTGAAAACTTCCCTCGCCGCACTTTCCGACTACGACGAAACCACCAATGATTGTCCAATTTCAAACTATTATTTTATCTGAATATTCAAATTTATATTCTAAACAAAACAATTTGTACTTATTAAATTAAAGACGGGTTCTGAAGTAGAGAAACAGATTAATTCAACAAAGGATTTATATTTAAACTCTTTCTTGATCAACAATGAATTTTACAAGTCCGAAGTCTTCTAGAATTAGGAAAGAACTCCGACAAAGATTTCGCGCCGCGAGATGATCAAGTTCTAATTTTAGAAATCGAATTTTTGGAATTGTTTTAACCCCCAATAGTTCTAAGTCGCCTTGGACTTTCCGGTTTCGAGGGAAAAAGGTAGGTAATATATACCCATGTACTCCAGGTGATTATTGTTTAGCGATGGAGGTACACCTTCTCCCTTTCACCTATTTCTAACCTAGCTACTGTAGTAAACAAGCTGCCATTGTACTAGCTTCACGAGATGCTCAGTGTCCATACAGTTATCATTACCCTTTAGGTATCAATGCAGTTTATTTAATATAACTCATTTTCCGTGGTAAAAGGACTGCAAACCTACAGGTAGAGAACTCCTCGAGTTTTTTTTTATCAATTTGAACTCTCCTGCCCAACTTTAATATTTTTTTAAAAAGTTTTCCACTGAGGTCTATAAAGAAATAAATGGCTTCAAACAATTAAAAGAATTCCCACACTAAAAGCTAAACCCGAAACCAAAAGGATTGGTACTTTCAGAATGAATTTAATAATTAAGCAACAATTATTATAATAGAAAATTCACTATTCTACAAGAAAAACAACTAAAATTCCAGATGAGGCTATTTATTATTATTTTTTTTTTTTAAGAAATTCGACTGCGTCTCACCTGTCTATCTCGGAAATGTACTCGTACTTTGTGTTTATATGATGAACCGGCTCATTCTAGATCGGTAGGGGCGAACGGACCCGAATATCCTCGAAAAAATTCGAACCCACTGGGTCCTGCCCCTTTTGATTTTATTTATGGTTAAAAGGGGAACTATCTATTGGGACAAAAATATCTATAATTTATTTTAAAATGATACCAATTACGAATATGTAAAAATTTTGCTTATATTTGAGCAATTCAATTATTTGAAACTTGAATCCTTATCTGTGAAGACCAAAACAAAGAACCCACGTGGTTACTCTGCTGGCTAGTATTTGTTCTCTTTTGCTCTCTTGCTCCAAATAGCTCTGTCTCTTAACACTCGATGTTCGGTTCGCCGGCACGCGCTCTCTTTCTTTCCCGAGCGCTTAGTCATTCCGTTCCTTTTCTCGTATTTCTCTCTGTGTCTCTTTTCCTGCCCCCCCCCCCCCTCGCGATTTATACCGCACGATCTATACTATATACACTTGACTTGAAGGATCTGTCTTCCCATTTTAACCGACCTACTCAATTTCTCCCAAAATTTTGAAAGTCGTAAAATCGACTTTTCCTAGAAAGACATGTACTCACTCTCAGTATCTATTTTCTAAGGCTTATTCTAACTTAGAAATTTCCTGTCTCTAATTAAAATTTAAAATGTTGAAATTATTCTTCAGAGTTTCTTGAAATATATTCTTTGTTAAATTATTTCATAATTAAGTATGCATGATTTAATTGATACTTATATCTTACCTCTCAACTTTCCTTAAATTGAGTGTGACCCAGAATATACGAATATATTCTTTCATAATTTTTTTAACTTTTCCAGAATTTTCTTATTAAAATTTCTTAATAAATTTATTGTTATTATTTATTAAGTTTAATTTACGTGCATATGATGTGCCTCCAGTATGTTATACTCAAATGTACCCCCCTGAATCTGTGGAGGTTATTGTTGCTACGGCCTTGATTTGTGTGTACGCATCGCGCTGTACGCTGACCGCTGTTTTTCAGTTCAGCTCGATCATTGCTACGTGCACGACAAGTTTATGTTCTCTTACGATCTTAAATAAAGAACAGTTCACTTTATTTCTCGCGTTTTTTATTCATTAGGTTATGGGTCCAGGTCATGCCCTGCTGTGTTCGGAATAATCAGGAATAGTTTTCCAAAGAAAAGGAAAGTGATAGAATTCGTTTCTCCTTCGATTTGTGTAATCCGAGTTTTCATGTGAGTGTGATCGTTAGTCTTGGAACAATGGGGAACAGGATCGACGTACTCGTACCTATATTACCTATACCATGAAAATTGGGATATTAATGGGATATCCTCATCATATTCTGAGATATCTTTGGGACATTCCAGGGACATCGAGATTTTCACCCCGTAGGATATCATTCGCGATATCCCTGGGATATGCCTAGCATATCATGGGAGATAAATGGGATATTCCGCCGATATCCCTTGCTGTGAGGGTCATCTCCGAGAGCATTAAGTTGACAAAAAAATCATTCGGATAAACCACTTTGAGAATTGCAAAAATTTTTCGATTTTCCAAAGTAAGACTCTTCGCACAACTGCGAACGTGTACAGTTATACAAATGCCATCTGGTCTGCCACCAAGAAGAAGAATGAAAAGTTTTTCAAGAAACGGGCAGCGTTGAGAAAGATTGTGGATGCTACTAAAAAATCCAAGTCTTCTGGTAATGATGCACAAGTTGTCATTAAGGCTGTTGTGGAGTATGCTAGAAAAGCTGCTGAGCAAGGTGGAGGTAGAATTCACTTGAGAGCACCACGCATCCTACCTATACCCTCAAAAGTTGAGGGTATTATACCACTGATTCTCATACTTGCTGGACCCAGCGCACTTTGAGCTCTTGCTGGTGGAGCAGCTGGTATAGCAAAAGCTATAAATGACTCCAATGCAGCTAAACATCGCCTTCAAGAAACTGAACGCCATAATAAGGTGATGGAGGAAATAGCTCTTGGAAAAGGGCTACACGTGAAACCCTATCGACGAGGACTAGGTTTTCATATCATGCCCTATCCTCAAGGTCGTGATCTCAAAGCTAAAAAACTTATATCCAGAACAAAGAAATTGCAGTGAAACTACCACACCCTGCATTAACCGATTTTGATCTACTCACTTATGCCAAGACTATAAAGATTCCATATATTCGAGGAGTCTTTATGCGAAATTGATTACCTGCCAGTGGACCTCATCGAAAGAGCCAGCCATTGTTAACCGTGATGATAGAAATGGTCCTGGTATACGTTGGGTAACAAAAAAAAGTGGTTATGAATCATTGTACTTTGAGAGTTTTGGTAACCTTCAACCACCCTCTGAACTTGTCAAGTACCTAGGTGTTGGTAGCTTTATACAATATAATCATGATAGATATCAAGACTATGATACATTTTAATTTGGTAATTCGTGTCTCAAATTCCTATGTGGGCTGCTTAAAGTAAAGCATAAATATAGTTTATATAAGTGCAGTAACTAAAGTCAGTGGAATTAGTGTGAAGAAAGGCATCATCATGGATGAATCGTTCACTTCGACTATTTCAATTAATTCATCTGTGCTTGAGGCAGAATACTTTCCACCAATTGAACTCTCGCCAAATCAAAAATATGCTCTTGGCCTAGCTAAACTACTCACGTTTGATTCACAGTCAAACTGGATGTAGGAAAGAATAAAGTTTATATTGGTGATCAGGTGGGAATCATACCCCCTGGTAGCTATGAAATTGATGATACTGAGAAGTATATACAGAGATCTCTGATCGATGAAGACTTTTCTGTTGTAACAGTATCAGCAAATAGGGATGAGATTGGAAAATATGTGCCAAAGAATTTGGACAATAATGATACTACAGTAAATATTAGACCAAACAGCAATACGTTGCGTATTGCAATCAAGAGCAACCGTGAAGTTAATTTTAAACCAAAAGATTCTAATGGCCAGCTGTTGGGATTCACATCACGTATTCTCCAAGCTAATAAGATTCATATATCAGACTTATCAGTAGCTATTCTCGAGGTAAATGCGTTCAGAGTTTAATGTAACATTACAACTCGAGCATATATTAACGATCACAAAGTTCATACGATTCATGTATTCTTTCTAACAGTTCCACCAGGATGGGATATTTTTCAATTTGAGCTTGTTCTATTCGTTAGTGCTAAGCACAAGTGGAATGGTCTTTTCTGTTTCCCTTTTCCTTTTGTATGTTCAATGACCCCAGGTATGCATCTTTTCTCCTTGACTATTCTAAAGGTGAAGGGCTTTGACTTGTTGGAATGATCAAATTTGGTGCTAAATTTTAAATTTTTGGGAGACCATTTGAATTAGAATCTCGTTTTTTTTACAAGAAGGGGCACAGTTGCTGATTGAGTTATTATAGTGAGCTTAGAATGTGGGGTTAACCAACACGTGAAATTTTCTGAGTAAATTATTTTCAATTAGCCATGGGTCCTCGCAAATTAAAGTAGCCAGATTGTAAGGAACTTGACGGCTCATGTGGCTGTCTTTCTCTCTCTCTCTCTCTGCACTGAGTTAAACATTGGATAGAGTGGTTAGTTTTGCACTTGTAGATGGGTTGTTATCTGTCACTTCTGGTTCGGGTATGGGCTTATTTTCGGAAGTTGATCCCCTGGTATCGTGACAGACATTTAGTGTTATTACAGATTGGAGCACTTGCCATTCATTGGCAAATGAATGGCAATGAATGCGTTGGCAAATGACTTATGTTCTTGACCAGCGTGAAGGTAAAGTCGTGAAATTCAAATGCGATTTGAGTCCTGGGTGGTTGTTCCCATGCGATTAGTCATTACTTAGCTCCCTAAATAAGCTACTTAGATCATCTAGAAAATTCATAGAGTTTCTTCTTGAAAAACTTTTGCACTCACGACTTGTTGCAAATATTCTGAATGTGATTTTCAAACGTCGGCTAAGGTGAAATATAAAAATGTACAAAACGTGAATTTTTTGTCAGCATTTAATTTTTTGCAAGTTTTAATTGCTACGTTCCAAATTGAATGTTAAATTCGAGGTGGAAATTGAGCAACTTGCTTGAAAATCGATAGTGCTCGCAAATGCTTGAATTTAATGCGTTATAAATCTACGAACAGTT
>JAUMHM010083711.1:0-31757 GCA_032362435.1 Melikaiella ostensackeni
CTAAAGGAGTTGATTTAAATACAATAAGACGTACAGCAGGTTGGTCTGAAAGTTCGCAAACGTTTGCCAGATTTTATTATCGACCCATACTTGTAAACAAAGATAACTTTCCCTCCGCCGTTTTAGATTTATAAGCGATTCTATTTGTAAAAGGACGCTCCTTTTAATTTTAATCTCAATTTGTTTCGTATTATTTTGCACTACGTATTTCCATAAAAAATGTGAGTTTGTTTAATAAATAAAAGCTCTATTTAAAATTGCTCACTCTCTAAACATCTACATTCTGTAATCTCGAGAAAGAGGCGATTGAAATATAATTGAACGATTAAACGAACTTACCTATAAGTGAAGTTCGATCGCAATTATATGAAGAAGCCTCTTTCGAAAAGATTACAGTCCCACCCCTCCAAAAAATTCTAAAAATTGTTTTGGGGTTTTCTCTAAATCCCTAAACCCTAATAAGAACTTAGCAATTTTAAATACTCTAAAGATATGAGATTGGATTGAAACGCGCAAGGCAGCAACGTGGGGGAGTAAATTTTGTTTTTCCCCACTCTGAACGTCGTGACATCTAGCGTGATGAAGGGAATACTACATTCTGTAATCTATTCGAAAGAGGTTTCTTCATATAATTGCGATCGAACTTCAGTTACAGGTAAGTTCGTTTAATCGTTCAATTATGAGTTTCATATCGAAATAATCAGAAAGGTATGCAGAACAGAATTATGCAATTTTCAGCTGCCCCCATCCGCCTCTGCGATTGAAATTAAACTTGAAAGATGCAGCTGACATTAAGCAGGTACTATCCGTTTCATGAAGGAAGGCCCAACACATACTGAGCTGAGAGACTCCGAAAACTGAACAAAATTCAATATTGTGCCTGATTCGTATGAAACGTGGTATATTGGGTTTTTGAGATCGCTGACTTCGAATTTGACGTCAAAAATTACAAATTCAAAATGGCCTATGCAATATAGCGGTCAAAACTTAAAAATTTTTATATATTTGTCTAAAATATGGTACAAGGGGGTTCTTGAGGTCGCTGATTTCGATGTTTACGTCAAAAATTACACATTAGAAATGGCGGAACTAATATGGCGGCAAAAATTGTAAAATATTTTACATATTTCTCTGCAAATTGGTACAGGGTTTTTTTTTTTAAATTGCTAATTTAGCATTTGACGTTAAAAATTACGATTTCAAAATTGCGGATCTAATATGGGAGCTGAAATTGCAAGATTCATTCAAATATGTGAAAATTTTGTAATTCAAGTTCCCATATTACATCCAACAATTTTTAATAAACCGCACGTTTTTTCAACTTTGGACGGTGATAAAAAAATCCAATTTATAGTTTTAAAAATGATTTTACTTCTTGGATATTTAGTTTCTAAATCGATACAAAATGATTGATTAAAAAATAGTATTAGGCCTCCAGAAAATGAGAGGGAGATTTTTTTTCGCTCAAAAATCCCTTTTTACCAAATTTTAGGCAAATCTGTAAGAATTTTGAAATTTTGGCCACCATTTTGAATTTGTAACTTTTGCCGTCAAAATCGAAATCAGCAGTCTCAAAAACTCCCTCTACCAAGTTTTAGGCAAATGTGTACAAATTTTTTAATTTTTTACGACCATATTGGATCCACAATTTTGAATATGTTACTTTTGACATCATAGTTGAATTTAGCGAACTCAGAAACCCTTTTTCACCAAGTTTCATACGGATCCGATAAAAGATTGAATTTTGGCCAGTTGTATATGCCAGACGATGTCAGAAGCTTTTTCTACGTCGAGGAAAACACCTCCAGTATGATTTTTTCGATCGGAATTTAAGCTAACGGCTTCGGTGAGCTTGATCATCATGTGCTGCATAAGGTGATCTTTTCCAAAACCGTATAGTTGCGGTTTCTCGAGATTGTATTATGAAAATTAATGGGCTTGTAACTGGTTGGATGGTACGGATCCTTGCCCCTTTTTCTGAAAAACTAAAATGTGAGCTATTTTCCAAGAGTCAGGAAAGTAGCTTAGTTGAATACAAGCAATGAAGATTATAGCAAGGAGAGTGAGGCACTAAATAGGAAGTTTTTTTAGGACTAAATTTGAAATTGAATCAGGGCCGGGTGCTTTGTTATTTTTAGTAGTTTTAACTTGCTTGGTTAGTTCCTTATGGATTATTTTCTTGAAATTATCGGTACTTGGGATTTTGAGATCCTCAGAGACAATTTTTTCACATTCAGTGATGTGTTTTAGGCCTGATGGTTCGTCATGTGTTGAAAAATTACTTTCGTAGTTTTCTGCTAGGAGGTTTGCTTTATCACTGGGGGAAAGTGCAAAGATTTGAGCGATCTTTTCAAGAGGGGGAATACTAGTTTACGGTTTACTTAGGGCCTTCGTCATGCGAAAGATGGATATTTTCTTGCCAATAGATTCTACGACTTGAAGTGTACTTATCACTAAAAAATTTTTGGGCAAGCTGCTGTGGAACAGATGCAACACCAAACGCGTGGAGCGCTGCTCGCCTATAAACTAGGTGTGAATTCTCTCTTAAGTTGGTCGAGCAGCTTTACCACGCGAAAACGCTGCCCTCTTTCTTTGAGGGACCACTGCTCTCTCACGTGAGATCGCTGTTCGCCCAACATCGAGTAGCAGCTACACCAAACGTTTAGTGGCGCTGCTCTACTAGCACTAGTGCGGCAGCTAACCCAAAAAAATGTCATTGTACCTGTCTGATTTGAAATGGATTCTCGGTAGTGTATTTCTTTAGCATCTGATATCTAAAAACACAAAATATAAATGATTTGATAAAATTCTATCAAAAAATGTGTATAATTTTTACTTTTTACACAAACTTAGAGTGACGCACTTTATGAATTTTATTCAGTTCAGTACTACTATCATATTATATTTGTACGTTTCACAGCTCTTGTAATTATATCTTCAAAGAATATTATATACAAATTTTTGAAAAGAAACCATTAAAATTAATTTATTTGATAAATGTGAAACACTTGAAGTCATCTATATCAATTTCAAAACGAAAATCGGAGTTTAAAAAGCAACCGCTGGATATTATTTGTTACCACTACCTTCATTATGGATTGAAAAGTGTTTTTAAGAATCCTGTCATATCAATATTTTATAATAGAAAACTTTTAAATGCAAAGTTTACCTGTGTCGAAGCGCATGAATATTCCCCAAATTTTGTTTTCCCTAATATTTATTTTACCTGAAATCATTTGACTGAATAGCAACTTGATATGATTTTTATTTATCCTAATTGAGAATTTACCTAATTTTTATATTTCCGAATTACTTTTTGTGCTAATTTTTATTCTTCCGACTTACGATTTGTTAATTTTTTTATATTTCCAGATTACCATTTAACATAATTTTTATTTTTCCGAACTACCATTTGTCATAATTTTTGTATTTCCGAATTACCATTTGTCATAATTTTTTTATTTCTGAATTACCATTTGTCATAATTCTTATATTTACGAATTACCATTTGACATCATTTTTATTTTACCGAATTTTAATTTAACATAATGTTTATATTTCCGAAATACTATGTGACATAATTATTATCCTTCCGAAAAAGCACATAACTTAAAATTCATTTAAACGAAGCGCCATCTGTCATAATCCCCATGTCATCGAAACTGCGTCCGACATTCTTACTGGCTGATTCGAATTTCGCGGCATTATTCAGCCAATCAAAATGCCGGAGGCCACTTTAGGAAGAATGAAATTTATTTATATGCAAATTGAAAAAGTTATTGATTTTTCAAAATTAGTGTGCTAATTTCATGGTGGCACGCACAATTTATTATTTTTCAAAAAATCCTTTTCGTACTCTTTGGTGGTCGTTTGGTGGTGTTTGGTAATCTACTTTTGACATTTGGCGGTCAAAAGTGTAGCCAATATAAAATTTTCGAAAAAAAATAACCTGTACAACAACTTCAATATTTTGGAATTTTGTTTCGCTATTCACTTCGGAATCGTTTGATGGTGTTTGGTGTTCCATGCCAAACGTTCAATAATTGAAAATATTAAAGTTGTGGAACTTTTAAAACATTAGTCCTGACCTAAAAGTTGCTACTACACACTGCATGGCTTACTTTAATCTCAAATTTATTTCCACGTTATTTTGACACAATTTGCAAAACTTTTGCAGCAAATTAATCATTTGTCGTTTGGTAGCGTTTGGTCATAGATTTTGATACTGAGAATTTGACAAAATATCTTTAGACAAAAAGCCTCTTGTTAGTCACTTCGAGTGCATACGTTCCTGCAATCATCCTTTTGCCGGGAAATATAAATTCAAAAAGTTCTCTGCCGTGAACACTCTATTGTAGATAACAGTCCTGCAAAAGTATTTCATACTGTAAAAAATAGTACTGAGGAGTTCCATCTTGGGGAACGTAACGTATTGCGAGTCAATAATCAATCAATCGCATTTACCGACAGGATGAAAAACAGGCGAACAACCCTTGCACATTCGGCCGCACTCAAGCAAAGCGCACCCGTAGCCGCAAGCACCAGAGTGGGGACTCACCTGGCCACAAGTGGGGAAAGCAAATAAATAACCGCTCCCGACAAGAAAGAGCGTCTTTCTCGCGACGAGTCGCCAGCCTGACAACTTCCCTTGGACGAACTGCGATTCCCCAAGAGAAACCTTCGAGCCGCATGCCTGGGATCGGTATATATATATATATATAATTACGAAACATAATTAGTTCAGGTTAGATAGAAAGGACGTATAGTCCACTTGAATCGAGATTTAAATGCTTCCAGGTATTTCGCGTCACTTTCTGGGGAAATAGGCGAGAATTCGACGTAAGGGAATACCCATTTCAACTTGTTCTGAATTATATTTTCAATTGTGGTTTCTCTAAGAAATAAAATTCCGATATTTCATTTTGATGAGTTTGTCCATACTCAATAAGAGTAGTGCTCATTGAGTGAAAACGCTTTCTTTATTTAGTTCACGAATTTAGTAAATTCTATTATGTGTAAAAATGATAAGTTCTGTATTCCAAAAGGAAATAATTCTTTTCTACCGTATTTCGAGTTTTTATGGGCAAATTAACAATTGACAAACAATAAATTGTGGAAATCAAAGTAAATATATCTCATTAGGAGATTTGTATGATCTTTCTTTTAGTAGCTTCAAATAGGGAAAAGGTGATCCTGTCGAGCGGAATCACCACTTGGATTCGCGAGTCATAATGATGAAATTAGCAATTCCTAATATCTCCTTAAAGATTAGGTTTATAACCCAGGATAGCCATACTGAGTGCTTCTCGAAATTCAATAGAATTTCCCGTTTGAGGAGCGGAAAGTTAGAGAACAATCTCGTTACGCAGACAAAATTGTTACAGTACATAATTATCATATTCATTAATTAGCTTACATAATTGATCATTATTTTATTTGATATCTGATAATTAATAATAACTTTAATTGTTGATAATTAATAGTAATTATGATACAGTTCGTCGTTTCAAGTAATATTTTTTTTTTAACTTATACAAATATCAAATGACTATCCTTAAAATAGACTTAAAAACTTCAACTTATTTAAAACGAGTTCTGCTTGATGTTTAAATTTTAGATCAAGATATTTTAGTGTTAGTTAATCTAGAGGTGCGCCCGACGGAGGGTCAAGGACCTTGCAGCGCGGAAAATTTTTTCACAAGACTGGCGCTTCCAAAAAGCCACAGGAGAAAAGTTGCGGTAGATTTTCTTCTCTGAAATAATTCACAGCTTTTATCAAAGCATGTGTTTTAATTTCAATACAAGTGTAGGTATTGCTGGTTATGAAGATCTTGGTGATACTGTGTTTATTGTCAGCTAACCACTGTCTCCAAATCCGCAAAAAGAAAATACTTCTCCACATTAGATGTATTCTCTCTATTGGAACAATGTCTTTATCCAAGTACGAATCCAAAATAACTTTTAATACTTCGAGGAAGACATTAGTTCCTTTGGTGCAGGATATAGTTTGCAGTACGTTTATTACTATTCTGTTGCAAATTTTTTCCACGGCTCGAAAATTCATTTCGTCACCGCTATTTATATCAGATTTTGTAAGCCCATGATCTTCTTTTGCCTTCTCGTTGATCATTATACTCAAATGCGTAGAAGATGGTACAAAATGTCCTAGCGGTAAGAATACTGAAGGTTTTACAAGCACGTTGCGGGCTTTAGTTCCAATGTGATGCATGTTTTGAACATAAATTGTTGAATGATTTGAAGACTGAATAACCCAACCACCACTCCACTCAGCTGGTAAATTTGGTGATAAATGATGCCTTCTTTTTGAGCTTGTTCCTCCATTCATACCCATCGACGTTGCACTTGAATCGATGTAAAGCGGTTATCTGTTCCAATGCATGCAAGATAAAATGGTGCAACGCCTTCTTGAATTGGTTACACCATAATTACATATGAATAGTTAGCCAGTGAAGCAATCTCAAAATATTCTTCTATTTTTTTCGGCGACAGTTGGAACATATGATCCAACAATTGGAGGGCCATTGTCATTTAATGGTAAAACAAAACCAACTACATCATTGAATCGCGGATCACACTGAATACGGCTAGTAAGTCTTGTAGCATCTTCGTTAATCCGCACTATCAGAGGAAGATATCTTTCCATTAAATAAACTTTTAAATCATGGAAGCGAAATTCTCCTTCTCTGATAGGTTCATTGACGCTTTTGACACATTTACTAATCGTTGTTATTGACGGAAGAGAATCTGGAAGATTTTGTTGCAAAGTTACGTACATTGCTCTTCCTCCCAAAATAAAGATATAAGATGCAAACAACTTCAATGATTCGTCATACCTGTGACCAGCCTTATGTCTTTTCATATTAACATCAGCTGCATCGACCAAGCATTTTAGACAATAATTTACAGTTGTAGATGGTTTTGCATTCTTTCCTGCATCAATTTTATCTTCAATATAAATTGAAAGAGTTTTTTCAAGATCTCTATTTTTTTTAATCAATGATCGCACTTGATTCAGAATTGGGAAATGGTTTGTAATGCGGCTTTGATCCAGATGTCCACGATTCAAAGCTCTCTTTCGTCTTTCAGTCGAGTCCAGTTCTTCTATTCCTAAAAATTTTGTATAATTAGACATACATTATTCAGATAGACTGAACACACATATACAGTTTAAGTTCTCAAGTGTCAATCTATTAATTTTCGTTTGAGCCGAGTTGCAAACATATTTTTAAGAAATTACTTGCTGAAAAGTTGGGGAACTAACCATCGATTCAAGTTTTTAAGATGATTTACTCTTAAATTCAATAATTTCTTTTGTTCAGTCTTTCCCGTATGTAATAAAACGCCATTCTCACTGTTCCAAAATATGTTTACATAATTTACAAATAGGACATAAAAGGCTTACACGAAGACTTACACAATATTTTCATGAATTAACAGTCAATAAACAAAAATAAAAAATCTTCGCATTGAGGTATACGTTTTTTTAACAATATGACTGTCAACTGGTTCATACAATAGTCAATAAATTGACTGAAAAAATGAAAATATATTAAAAATAATGACCGGAAAATCACATTTTTCTTCGAACTCGTCAACTGTTCTTTCGTTTTCGTCATTTGATTGTATATCATCAGGATTGATCGGTACAACTATCTCCTCTTTTCGTTTCAAATTTCCCAGCACATCCTTGATACTGATATTCTTTGTCGGGTCTTTCTCCTGTAATCTGCTGGATTGATGTGCAATCTTCAAGTGCTTTGTATAATTGGATAAAATCCATCGACTCTCTAATTTATTGACTTTGCACATTTTTTAACAAAAAGTATATTCTATTTCAGCATTGAGCGTCTGTTCATCCGTAACACCGACTTTGACGACAATTTTAAAATCTTTGAATATTTTATTCTGAATTTCTGTCATTTTGATTTTTTGGTTAATCGTAAAAGAATTAATGTGATTTATAATCGCTTTTTTTACTGCTTTACGTTCAGCATCTAAGTCCGAATTCGCTCCTTTTATATTTTCATCAAGAGATTTTTGTTTGAAAACCGACAGCCTTTTCTTTGGGGGTTGGTTCGCTGCCGAAGCTAGATCCTCTAACTTCTTTTTTCAGTAATTTTCAACAGCCACTAGCATTAATTTATGTCCAGGAAGAATTGTAAATTTATTCAGAAATTTTGCATAGAGCCCGTAATACTCGTCAGGTGGTTCACTTTTGTCGCGAAAATTTTCTACTTCCGTACGAGTAAATGATTCTGAATCAGATATGTGGATTTCATTGAAAGAGCTCCTCAATAATATGTTATCGAATCCAGTCATTGTTAAAAAGTTTTTCAAATCATCATACGTATTAATAAATTAGAGTTGAAACGACACCTAAGCCGTTTTTTCGGATTGAGCGTTTAGCGGCTGGTCTCATTCGGAAGATCAAAATGATGTTATGAACTTTATATATGAGAAATCTGCCATATGAATAATGAAGTCGATTTTGAACAAATACGAGAACAAATATTGTTTTCTTTATTTTTACAACTTTTAATTTGGTTGAACGGCAAATTTCAATTGAAAAAGCCGGCATTTAAGAGGAAAAATATTCATTTTCTCGGCTTATATGCCGGCTTTTTCAATTAAAAGTTGCCGGTCAACCATAAATAAAAGTTGTAAAAATGAAAAAAATATTTGCTTAAAATAAACTTCATTATTCTTAGGGTAGATTTCTTATATGTGAAGTTTATAACCTATAATTTTGATCATGTAAAAGGTGCGTATATGCGATGTGAAAGCACACCTGACCTAAAATTTTCTTCAAATAACAGTAAAAATGGGAATATTATATTTACTGCCATGAGTCTTGTAGCTGAATCACTTGACTGGAATAAGGTCCAATATTTCTCTGCACATTTCCTATCGTCTCACTACACACACTGAACAGCTGTTCAACTCAAAGGCAAGTAAATTTTTACCAATCTCGGCACCAATTTGTACTACGGAGCGACGCTCACATACACAACTGTAAGTATCCGAAACATAGAGATAGGTTTCGACAAAGCGTGAGTCTGATTCAACCAACTTTTATTGTCCAATTCGTGATCTCTGTAGAGCGATATTGATTGACATATTACTACTTTTTTCAAACATCTAACATGTCCTCAAAATTGTTTCTAATTCCTATAAAAAGCAGTTTAAGGACATTTCTTTTACATGCTCTTAGCATTATTTATTTATATCAATTTGAACAACGTCAGTATTCAAAATAATTTGAAAGATTTTAACTAACTTTAGGATACTTCATAATATTTCAAGGCGTACTTCAGGATATTTCATAGTACTTCAGAATAACTCACATACCTCACAATAATTCAAAATACTTCAGGTTATTTCAAGATACTTCATGATACTTCACACACTTCAGAATATTTCAAGATACTTCAGGATATTTCAAGATATTTCAAGGTTCTTTGGGATATTTCAAAGTACTTTAAGATATTTCAAGGTACTTCAGGATACTTCAGGATATTTCACGTACTTCAAGATACTTAAAGATACTTCAGGATAATTCAGCACAAGTGTACACCATACTTCACGAGTTGTCAACCCCTCGGCGATTGGGACATTTGTTTAATATACTTGTCCTAAAAAATTTAATTTACTTACTTTCAACAATATTTCACAATTGACAATCATTTCTGAAACAGATTCAATTTATTCAATGGGAAGGAGAAGTGTGACATAGAAATAAAAACTAAAATTGAATAATTGTTGATAAAACTGTTCATAACAATAGCAATTGTTGACGTATGGTGATAAGTCGTTAGTATATATTAATCTAGCAGCTAATCCAACAAATTTTATACGAAAAAAAACAATGCTTACAAAAGTTAAGCACCACAGTCAAGAATTTGTTTATAATAATTGTTTATAATAATGAACTTGATTATTTATCGAATTATTTATATTCTATGAGTGTAGATGCAATAATACTGACCAATATTGAATTTTTTCGACATTTTTTTAGAGACAAAAAATCATATTGTTGAAAATGCTGACTTTGTTACTTTATTTGTTTAAATATTATTGCACACAATGAGACATTGAAAAATCTGAACTAGCCTGTTAATTTTACGAAAAAATTAGAGGTGTGCAAAAAAATTCCATTCGATATCAAGCCTACATTGGACGCGTATCAAATGTCGAAAAACTGACATTCGACGCGTGCTGCCGTCGGATTGGTTTTTACAATTCGGTCAACCCACGCATCAAGTGTCGAAAAACCGACATTCGACTCGTGCCTCCATCGGATCAGTTTTTGCGATTCGATCGGCCCGTGCGTCGAATTCTAAAAACCGACATTCGACGCGTACTACCATCGGCTCGGTTTTTTTCGATTTGTTCGGCCCGTCCATCAAATTCTAAAATTCCACATTCGACGCGTGCTACCAACTACCATCGGATCCGAGGGGCTATTCACTGAATGAAAATGTGCGAAGTCATTTTTAACTCAGAACTGATTTCGAAATCAAGAGAAATCTCTGACGATCCGACAGATCATAAGAAATTTTTCCAACTCTTAGAAAATCGTGCTTACTCTAAGATAATCACGTAAATTCTTGAGTCAGCAAGCGGTCATTCTTGAGTCAGCGCGGTTCATTTGTATTCTGAAGAACTCTCGCTCATTTAGCCTAGCGGGCCTCGCGGGGTTGCGCGGGCCGTCGCACTGTGGGGCCGAGAGTGGTAGCCGTAGACAAATGTAACTTTTAGCCAAAACTGTTCCACCGATTTGAATATATTTTTTTAAACTAAAGCTTATAACATTTCTAGCAAAGTTGTCGAGGCATATTTTTCAAAAAGTTATTCAATTTTGCTTTCTCATAGAAGAAGCTTTGTAATGGTAACAATTTCGAAAAATTTTAAGAACGTTTAATTAAACGTTCCTCAATTAAAGAATGTCTAAGACAATATTCTAAGCAATTGTCCGGATGTGTGTATGTGTGTGTGTCACTTTTTTGAGAACACGATAACTTAGTAAAAACGATATTCAACTACTTCAGATGTGTATTTTTGGATAGAAATCTGCAAAAATAATATTTCGATATGACTCGTAAAAAATGAAGATCATTTGTTAGTTACTTAAATTTTACAGAACAAATCCATAAATTCTTCATTTATGAATAGATTTCTTTCGTTTTTTTTAACAGAATCGACAATAATAAATAATAATAAAGTTATATATATGTGACCTGTCACGAAGAAAGGGACCTTAGCCGGAAAAAATCGATTTTCGGGTTTTTTTTAACATTAAATATTTATTAAGTTGCTCTTTCTAATTTCGTATTTTCGTATTTTCAAAGGAATCAATTCCTGATATCTTGCTAGTAGCACTCTGTTGCTATATTTCACTAATAGCTAACATTTTGTAATTGTTGTTGAAAAATTTATTTGAAAAATGCATAATTTGACCATGTTTTATTACACAGATTTCGTTTCTTCAGTATATTCGATTAAAAGTGTATAATCAATGGAGCTTAACTGTGATATTTTGCTGTAAGATAATAATTTATAATTTTTTGAATAAATTTAATAAACAAATTACTCTAAGCCGTTTTTTGATGGATACACCTTATTCTTTTCTCCTTATTGTCCTTATTGTCTCTCTGTTATGAGAATTATTATCCGGCAGGAATTTTTTCATTATTTTAACCATTTTTTATAAGAATACCTCAAAGTTATAAGCATTTAAAAAAAATTTCAGTTCATTCATGTTTTTACAAACAAAATTGTGTTTCTATAACGTAATCATTCACCCGCAATTCAGTATGAATCTTTTTGTTAAGAAACTCTAGTGTCAAACTATTGTTAGCATTTCTTTGAAGAAACTTTTATAAACATTTCAACGATATAAACTTCGAATGACTCAAGTTTTTCGAAATTATTTCCTATTGAGCTTAACGGAGAAGTGCCTTAGCTTCTGGAAGCAATGGGCAAACATGAACGACCTGAGAATTTTTTAAACATTGTTCATAATTTCGAGCTATTTTCATAAAAATTGTTAAAACAATGAACATTTCCTACTGGATAATGTAGTATCATAACAGAGAGACATCGTTTAAACATTTTAGTCGATTTAATGAAAAACAATAAGGTGTTTCCATTGAAAAACAGCCTTACAGTAATTTGTTTAAAAATTATAAGTTGTTATCTATCAGCAATATATCAGTTAAGGCCCATTGGTTATACACTTTTAATTGATTTTCTGCAGAAACGAAATCTATCTACTAAAACATGGCAAAATTATGCATTTGTTTATTAATTTTTTCAACAACAATTACAAATTGTTAGCTATTAATAAAATATAGCAAGAGAGTGCTACTGGCAGGATATTAGGAGTTGATTCCTTCGAAAAAACGAAATTTATATGTTGAAAAATGGCGAAACAAAGAAGTTGTTCATTAAATTTGTTTGAACAAATAAAAATTATTGTTCAATAACCAACTGACATAGCAAGCGGTACTGTCAACATATCTGCAATTTATTTTGCAAAAAACGAATTTCGTGTGGTGAAAAATGACAGTATTATGCACTTTTTTACTAATTTTGTTCGAACAAATAACACTTATTGTCTAACATCAAAGAATCGCACAAAAAAGCTATGAGCAAGATATTTATTGTCGATTCTGTTAAAAAAAACGAAACTTATTGACTTAAAAATGACGAATGTATGCATTTGTTTTATAAAATTTGTTTAAATAATTAACAAATGGTCTTTATTTTTTACAAGTCATATCGAAATATTATTTTTTTTCAGATTTTTACCAAAAAAGACACATCTGAAGTAATTAAATATTGTTTTTACTAAAAAAACTCACTTTTGTTGATTCACATCTTTATAACAATTGTAGATTTTTTTATACATCTGATACTGCTAGACGTCATTTGTGATAAGTTTCCGCACTGATTCTGTGTACTTTCGAATAAATTGGATAACTTTCTACAAAATGGCACCTTCGAAAAAAAAAATTTTTTTAGAAAATGAATTTTCATTGTTAAATAAAAAAAAATTGAATAACTTTTTAGAAATATGCCTCGAAAACTTTGTTAGATATTTTATAAGCTTTGATTTAAAAGAAAAAATGTAACTAGATCGGTTGAGCAGTTTTGGCTAAAAGTTAATTTATTCAGGGGCACCACACTCGACCCCACTGTGGGTCGCTTGCCAAGCCGCGCGGCCTTCCCATTGTTTGAAGATTAGACCCGGTCGAGAGAAATTGAAATTTTCTGAAATATTATTGAATCAAATTGGAATATGCTGTATTAGCTTTGTTATATTATTACGAGAAAATAAAAAGAAGATAGTGAAAAATCGGTTTATAACTTCAATCCCAGCTGATCTTTCGAGATTTCTTTTCTTTTATCTCAATACTAAAAATAGTCTCAAACAAATTTTTTCCCTCTATGGGTCCTTTAACTGACTGAGAAAAGAGAATGTGAAAATTTAAATAATTGTAGGCCATAATCGGGTTCAAAGAAACTTTGTTGCAAAACTTGTTTGTGCTTTTTTTACATAAACTATAGATCAGTTGCAAAAATGCGTAAGAGAAGTTTTATGCGTGTTACCATAATGTAATTAATTCTGAAAACGAACCTGCAAAATATCCATAAGCAATGCATAATAATCGATTTCTCTAATATGCTCTTTTTGCAAAAACTATCAGGCACACAAAAAACTGCATGCGACAAAAATTGTTTATTTCAATAACACCTAATAATTTCAAAAATAATTTCGTTAAAATGACGATAATTTTAGGAGATGGAGCAATGATTAGCAAAAAAAATGTTTCATTAACAATATCCAGAGAACGACGTTAATTCGAAAAAGCACCTCATACGGTCGGATTCAGGAGATCATTCTGTACAATATCCATTACAAAAATTTCGGGGATCTTTTAGGTCATACTACCTCCCCTATGAAAATTGCATTTATTCAAAATGAATATTTGAATACATTTTTTATGCACTTAAGTATCTTTTCATTAATTTTTAAAATGTAAAGTTGAACTGATGTTATTAATTTGACGAGTTAATTTCGCATCACATTAAAAACATTTTCTATTGTTAACGGACTTTAAAAGTCTCGCTTTGAGCATTTTCGTGTACAAACCTTCTGTCGGTATAAGACAAGTAACTTTATAATCCCATGCTTGTATAATATATTGCTTTCACTTTGGTAACTATGGAAAGTAACTTTTTAACAATTTTCTATTCCAAAATCCTCTTTGGGATACAAAGATGTTTTGAAAATTGCTACGTATAATAATTGTTAAATACTAGATGCTAAAAGAATACACCTACGATCCAGTCTCTTAGAAAAAAAATTCTATAGAGGTGGACATAGTTGAAAGTGGACGTAGTTGGATTTCCACGATATTTCGTAAATAATCTTTGTGTTGTTAAAGGATTTAAAGTGGCTTACGAGAAATACTGAATTGGGTCGATATTTAAAGTGTAAAAAGAATTTATAATTTGAAAAATATTAATTAGCAAAGGATAAACATAGGGCGCGTAGTTGAAGTTTACAGGTTAGTTTATAAGTCAAAAATCGTTCGGCAACTTCGGAAATCGTTTCTCCGCACTTTTTGAACAGAATTTATGTTAAAACAACATATAACCTAGCCTTGTATTCTCGGAATATACGTAAAAACCTGCGGTGAACGTAGTTCATGTGGATATCGGAGACAAGGATAAATGTATCTGTGCAAAATTATAATTATAAAGAATTTAAATTATTAAAGACAATTTTTTTTAAGTCGTCCTGAATAGTTTTTAGGGTCATTAGGTCAAAAAAAATTTTTAATATCACTATAAAATGTCTAGAAAAGCCAATTAATTGGAAATCACCCATATGTTTTTTGTATGTGTATATGTAATGTTAAAGAATGTTGAGCATATGTATGTGTACGTCCATATTAAAACAGCCCACTTTTTCGCTTGTCCTTAAGGGTCAACTTTAAACTTAATTCTGTCTGAAGTTGACGCTATTTGACAAGCGACAAAGTGGGCTGTTTTATCATGGACGTACACATATTTAAATGTATTAAACGTAATATGTATTATATGTATTATACTTATTTTTATATGTGTAAAATGAAAATGATTGATCAATAATAATTATTTTTCATTTATCCGAATTCACCGATCCAAAAATAAACGCGCGTCGAAACAAAAATGCCACATTTGATCCGACAAAATGCACACGTCTAGAAAAAATGTTTTGGCTATTAATTAAAGTAGATGCAATTTCGAGTAATTTGAGGCTGATGGGTCAAGGTACAAAAAAATGTCGAAAACTGTGGGTCGCTCAAATCCCCACTAAGCATTTACCTCTCAAGATCAAGATTTTAAAAATGCACTTTGCACATTTTTCTGCACCCCGGCAGGGGTTTCGTTGTAGCAAGAGTTGGGCCTATCATATGGTTGTTCGAAAAAAAGAAAATTGCTGCTAAAAAGCCGGAGTGGAAAAGTGTGTAAATAAGAGGAAGTGCGGAGGAGACCAACAATTCTGTCACATGGAAGCAAACTTCCCACCAACAAGCTTATTTCTAATTAATTTTTTGAAGACAGGAGCGGCACTGCAAATGCACTCGCGGGAAGATGCACTAATTTTTTTCAACGCATATCCTATTTAGTACATGAAAACCGGATTCCATTCAAAAACCGCGAACAATACCTATAAATACGATAAAACAAGTGAGGGTGCAAGTGGGGGCGCAAACACTCCATTATGGGACAGGAGGCCCTCAAAAGTGACCAAAAGTCTATTTTTCGTCGGATTTACATGAAACTTGGGGTAGGGTGGTGGTTTCTGGGGTGGCTGATTTCGAATTCAACATCAAAAGTCACAAATTAAAAATGGCGGCCAAAAATTCAAAACTTTTACATCCCTGACGATCAAACGGCACTGAAACGGCACTGGAAAACAGCACTGGGCTCTCAGTGCCGTTTGAGGGACTGTTTTGGTTGACTTCGGCACTCAAACGGCACTGGGAGTTTAGAGTCATCTAAAGGGCCAGACATTTAAAAGTCTCTTTAAAAAAGATTTATGACAGCGTCCTGGCAAATTCTATAGCTACGAGTTATTCTAAAAGCATTTACCTCAACATTTTAGAATTTGTATACTACCATTACTGAAAACATTTTACTTAAAAGTAAAAATAAAAACCAGGTTTTCCATTTTTTTCTTTTATTTATAAATTATAGACTACAGAATTTTCAGAATGACTTTATTGCGGGCTCATTTCAATCTAGATAGTATTTAACCCATTAAAATTACGCGGAAAAAATAATTTTTTCAAGTTTATGGAACTGATTCGAAGAGCAGCGGATATCGAAGACGGTTTAGTGAAAGTCTGCTTATACGACATCTGTTTCACCACACGTAATGGTATTATATTTGGGAATGGCGAGCAAATCGCGCACTTCTGGAGTTAGTTGTAAATGCTTTCTTTTCAGAAGTTCTGCTTCAAGACTAAGAAAAGAAATTTTCGGGTCAGATGTGCCCATCATCCTATAAAACAAATCAGAAAGATTTGTATAAGGACTGTTTTTCCTGCTGTGGTCGTGCCTGTATTTCTTGTGATACTTATTTCGCGCTTCAAGAGGCTTCTTCAAGTATTCCTACAGGCAATAAACTATTTTCCACAATGTCAGCGCCATGGATAAAAATCTTGTGAACCGATTGTGGCATGGGATACCAAGAATAGTTATTGATGTTCAGTTCAGGAGTAGATTTGCAGATCAGCATCTGATGATCTAGTCCTAAATATTCACTCAGCAATTCATGCATGCAGAGGACTCACTCCGTACAGCAGTGACTTCGGATTTGGATAGAAGATTTGAGACTGCATATTAGACAGTTTATTAAAATGCTTAGGAGTTGCGTGACAAATAGGACAAGTTTGCATAGATTTTGTGTCTGTTATAATATTCAACACTTTTCCATCTATGGGTCATAAATAAACAGAAGTTAAATACTATTTTGACAGTGCCAGTGTTAGTGTCCAACGAATGTTCATAAACTTCTAATTTATCAATCTCGTCAACTCTTTCTTTCTGTTTTAAAATAAAATCTGCTGATTAATGTTCATATTGCAGCCTAATTGAACGACAGGATGTTGCAGATTGTGATGATCTATTATGCCATAATATCACATTAGACGAAGTTGATAAACGTAATGGAATAAGAGTTGTGGCAAACAAGTTTTCATCATTAATAACCAAATCAAGCGCATTTTTGTATTGCTGCTCACACAAAGAATGACCTGAGCTTCCATCGAAACCCGAAGAGCACATTAACACTACTGCTAATTCTGTCAAACTTTCGGTCTGGATATAGTGAAGAATAACTTCTGTTTGTAAGTCGACAATTCTTTTAGCAGTATGGTTCAGTAATCCTGGAAGTGAAACTGTAGCTTCATTATCAGTGATAGATACAAGTTCTTTCGGTGGTCTGAATTGTTCTTTGGCAGCTCTAATGTGTTGACACGCGGGAAAAATATCTGCACCTTGCTCTTTTACTAAACAACGCATACTTATATAAGCGCGTTTAGACAGAGATCGATCTAACAAATAAGATAAAGCCTTTTCAGGAGTTAATTTTTCAACTGCTTTTGAATCTTGTATCAGTTTCCTAATTTTTTCAGGAGGAGTCTCTTGGATCTCTTTGAGAACTGTAGCCTAATCTTTTTCCCCTGATTTTTTTTGCTGCATAATGATAGGCACTTGAATGTTTCATAGGATCATTTCCATTTTTATTTGAAATTTCTCCTGACGTTCGACGTTTTGACTTTTGAGATGATAAATTAAATGAAATAGTCGGACGACCCAAGCCTTCAAATGAATAATTAAGTTTTTGAATGCTGAAATCAAGAATATCAAAGTTTGAATTCAACCAACCTTCATTTTCGGACTCAAATTTATGTTTTGTTCTTTTCACTTCCTGACACTTTTAATTCCGTTTGTATCTGAGATTTCTCAGAGAAATTTTTTAATCATTTAATTAAGTGACCTTGACAACTCTGAGCTGCATTTCACTTTTATGGAAAATATAAGCAACTGCCATGTCAATGTCATCCTGCTCAGCTTCAGGTTCAGGTGGACTAAAAAGAATGTTAAGAATTTCACGTTTCGTAAAAATAAACATTTTCACTTTGACACAAAACTCCAAAGAACGAAATTATGTCGCTCTGAGAAATATCAAACTGAAAAAAAGATTGATAGAGAGAAAACAAAAGAGATGCCGAGTGAACTTCAGGGAGAGTGCGAGAATTTTTTCATCAATTAATCTGTAGCGATATACTATCACGTAAAAAGCACGAAATTGATATTGGCTCCGAAATATGTGTATAACTTCATTAAAAACCAAAAGTGGCAGCACATTTGAAGCTACAATAATTAACGAGTAAAATGATCCCTGAAACAACTTAAAAGGACGTGGTACTTCGTGGTACTTTTAAACGGAAAAATGTCCAGTATTGAAAAATCAAAAATTGTGCATGCAAACTCTCCTTTTATTCGTAAATAATCTGATATAACAAGTAATTTAGTACCTGCAGGTACTTGAGAGACGGTTTCAATTAATAATAAAAGCTTTAAACATTGCAATTCGTACCAAATTGAAGAAATTGATACATTTTTTGGAAAATTTAGATGACGTTCATAGTAAGACATTTTACGATTTGGACAGACTCTAGAAACTTTATTTGTGAATGAAATGTCGTGAAATTTTGTGTATAACTACTATAACATATGTGTATAAGAATAATAATTCCCTTTTATGTAAATTTTGACCTTGACTTTTGGCCACTTTTGGGGGCCTCCTGTCCCACTGTGCACTCCAGAGTGTGGGATGACAGCTGGACGCTCGATCGCAGCACTGTCAAATTCGTTGTCGGTAAAGCCGCACATGCATGCCGCTGGCAACTTTCGCGCTTTGGAGGAAATTTCAACTTTGAATAAAAAATACAAGTTGTGATTTTCAAGTTTTTTTGTTTATTTACATGTCTGAATGATTACGGAATACAATTGCATTGTATAATTGTCATTCAAATGACTAATTTCATCTTGGAACAAGCGTGGACTCCGATGGGGAAAAGTGTGCAGATGATAAAAAGATGCCGCTGCGAACTCCTGCTGTTAAACATTTACTAAAACTATTTATTCTGATACTTCAAGAATTGATAATAGATTAAAAAGTTTAATTACTTATTAAATTATTTACTTGTCTTGTCAAAAAACTAGTTTTTTCATCAAAGGAAAATAAAAAACATTGAAATTAGTAGAGATAAAATTATAATTTAAATATGTTGAAGGAGGAATTCAAATTTCACATCGAGAATATCAAAGTATGCAAACATTTGGAAGCGTTTTATATACGCCAATTGCGATATAAGGGGGACAAACGGAAGGAACCCTCAATACTTCGTCCCTAAATATTTTTGCTTTTCACTCAAATTGTTTTCCTTTCCTAGCTTCCTACCCTTTGTCGCTCTAGCGACGTTTGCTTTGCCACTTTCAGGTACATCCATTGAGCTTTAATTGCTTGGAAAGTTCCAGACATCTCGATACAGGTCCGGCTTTGATTCGCAAATGAACTGATCACTTATCTGTGATTCCATTCCTCTAAGGTCGAATGAAGTGATTGTTTCTTTTCGTTAATTTTCTTCTCACATTATAACGAATAAATTAAGCCATCCAGGATTTCATGAACGAGCTATTTAAAAATAAGTCTCTCCGGGTTAGTTTACGAGGCTCTAGGATATATGTTGAAAATAAAAATAAAATTCTGAAATGAAATTAAGTTATGGGTAATTTGATTACGAATAATATTGTGCTAATCATTCGTTACGCTTAACAGTAATTTTTGGTTTTACTTTCTCTTTGCTTTTCCCTCAGCAAGATCAATTTATTTGTACAAGGATCCATCGTTGAAAAGAGCTAACCTATAGGCTAATCATTATAACTATTTGAATTCGTAACCAAGAATATGACAGTTTTCTTCTATGACGTCACTCGAGATTTGTGAATTAGCAGCTTCACGTTGAACAAACTTTTTTTTTTAATTTTCATAACAGTCGACCGGTATGAAAAGAATATATATTTGCTATAAATTAGTAAATACGTTTTTGTTCGGGAAGCACAGACACAGGAGGCTAAATGAGTACCACGAGCAGGTACTTATGAACTTTTCAAACAATTTAAATTCGATTTCAAAGACTATCACAGTTATAATGGTCGTTTTTAAATGTTGTACGCAGACGATTTATTTTTTCGAGATACTATTCCTTTGAGAAGCAAATGCGCACAATGGTTTAGGTTGGTTCCTCCCCTTTATTATTACTTAAATTTCAACTTTCAACAGCTTTTAAACGTGTGCAAGCTAGTTTCACTGAACAAATCATGTAAATATAACCATAGCGGTCGAAATGTCAGAATCGAGCATATGACTGTTTGGATTGAACAAAATACAGATTTTTTTGAATGAACATGATACTAGTTCAATTAACTTGAAATGCATACTGTGTTTCATAACCTAATCTTCCATCACCATAGTTTTCAAGCAGAAAAAGCATAACAAAATGTGGATCGAGACAAGCTGATTTCACTAAAAATCGAGCATTCAAACTTCAATTACATTGGATATAGAGTATTTATCTATTTAAAACCTTTTGTACAGTATACTTTACACTTTCATGGATACCCCGAAACAAAAATTTCTTTGCAATTTAAAAAACTTACTTAAATATCTTTAAGGAACATAAAAGTGAAAGGTTTTAGAGATATGCCCAAGTAAATAATTCAATAATTAAACTTTCAAAATTATTATTAACTCTTGAGGTATCAATATAAATAGCTTCAGCAAATTTTCAACAGTAGAAGTTCACAGCGGCATCCTTTTATTATTTACACACTTTTCCTCTTAGGAGTCCACGTTTATTCTAAGAAGAAATTAATTAGTCACTTGAATGACAATTACACAATGAAATTGTATTCCGCAATCCTTCGGACTTGTGAATAAACAAGAAAACTTGAGAATCGTAACTAGCATTCTTCATTCAAATTTAAAATTCCCGTCAAGACGCGAAAGGTAGCAGCAGCAAGCAGGTGCAGCTTTACCGACAATGCATTTGGCAGCGCTGCGATCGAGCGTCCAGCTGTCATCCCACATAGGTTATTCTCTCTGGAGTTTTTGAACCCCCCCCCCCCCTCCCGTGTTTGACCGTATTTATAGGCATTGTTGGCGGTTTTTGCATGGGATCCGGGTTTCACGTGCTAAATAGGAGATGCGGTGAAAAAAATGAGTGTTCCTCCCCGCGAGTGCATTAGCAATGCCGCTCCTGTTTTCCATATGACACCATAGTCGGTCTCCTCCCCACTTCCCCTCATTTACACATTTTTCCACTCTCGCTTTTCAGCAGATATTTTCTTTTTTTCGAACAACCATATACTAGACCCAACTCTTGCCACAGCGAAACCCCTTCCGGGGTGCAGAAAATTTTGCGAAGTGCCCTTTTAAAATCTTGATCTTTAGAGATAAATGTTTAGTGGTGATTTGGGCGGCCCTACAGTTTTCGACATTTTTTTGTACCCCACTCCATTAGCCTTAAAAAAAATCAATAACCTAGCTCGAATAGGTCATATGTTATAGCCTCCCAAAGCTGACCACTTTTGACCAATTTTTCAGGGCAAATTACTTGAGTTCAGTTTCTTCTAAATACTTTGTTTGTGGTTGAAGCTACGTTAATGACACAAAGAAAAAAGTTGTAGCCCAGGAAATGATGCGTGAATCTAAACAAAAATTAATCTTCTAAAAAAAACATTTTTTTTGCTATTTTTAGCCAAAAGTTTTTTAAAATAGCTCGTTTCGTGCACATCCTACGAAAATACTGTAACAGAATAAATGATTGGGAACCAAATTCTGCGTAAAATAAAAAAAAAAATGTTTTAGCTTATTTAGGTCTGATACTCTACCCCCGGGGTGGTGTGGAAAAGAGTTGATTTTACGACATAATTTTAAAGTTTTTACGATGTACTCCATCTCCTGATACTAAGTAATTTAACACTTAATCATTCAAATAATTCATTCATTCATTGCATAATTATGTAATTAATTAGTTTATTTATTCTATTATTATCATTAATTAACAATAATTGTTTCATGTGCGATATTCAGTTTATAAATTTTTGGCATTTTAAGCATAAACTAATAAAATCTTATTGAAATAATCCCTTCGACAACATTTTTTATAAATAATGAAAAAACAATGTAAAAACAGTTAATTTATCATTCTTTCTTCATTCACTAACGACAACAGATATTCTGGAAGTAATTTTCACAAAGAAAATACTTTAAAAATGCAACAAATTGATAGTGTGAAGAGTATTATTTAAATACTGGCTAAGCCATGGTTTTTTAACGCAAAGTTAAAAAATGTGTATTTGTAATGAATTACAGATGTATATATGCCGCCAAAATGCTCAAATACGGTCGCGGACACAGCTGCCTTCCGATTCAATTCCGCTCCCCCTCATTTCGTTTTCGAGGGTTCTCCCACTTACGACACCGTACCGAGGTGCGTCGGTTCATTTGAGTTCCGTCGATTTAGTTCCGCGACCGAATATACTCTCTATTGCCCGATTTAATTCCGCTAATGAATGCATTCATACTAAAGTGTAAAAATATTGTTTATTGCAATTTTAGACGGAAATTTATTATGTATATATGAAGAAATGAGAATGACAACTGAAAAAAGACTAAAACTGAAATTTTACAGAATGAAAAAGAAAGTTTTCTGTGGTAGACTTTGAAATATAAAATTCTAATAAAATTATGGAAGTATGTGTCTCTCAAGAGCTCTACACTAAAGATATAAAAAGATTGATAAACATTTTTTCTGTGTGGAAGGAGGAAAAAACAAAATGGTCTTTTTCCAGTTTTCCATCTAATAAAATTTAAAACTATGTATTTCCTGAGAAAAACCGAAACATGTTGTGAAGCCTTTTTCAAGCCTGTAAAATATGTGCAAAATATGTATTTTTTGATATGCCAAAATGTGGAAAAACGCCAGTACTGGAATAAAAGAATTCATAAAATTATGAGAATGACAACTAGATATTCAAGATCAAAAATAAATTTATTTCTAGACCAAGTAATAGAAAGTTCAGGCAAAAATGTAGAAGTTTGTGGTCATTATTTACAATGTTTTAGGAAGGTGAAGCATAAAAAAACTCATGTGTTTGGGGAAAAAACGAAATTCTCCTTATCCATTTGTCAATCCCACAACTTTTAAATTCATTTTTTCGGGTGATAGGTGAGATCATTTTTACATATTCGTAATATTTATCGATAAATAGTGTTTTATACCAAACTTTATTGAGAAATATAAATAGAAAACAAAACTCGACCGAACTTCAGACACAACTGACCGCGGAATTAAATCGGGCGACCGATCGTAACCTTGAGCAACTTTACTCTCGCTCGAAGTAGCGCAAGAGTGAGGGTCCCTCTTTTCTTAGAATTATATTCCCCCAGACCCCCGTACGCGGAATTGAATCGGAAAGTAAATTTTCCTGTACATACAGACTATCATTTATCCTATCACAGATTTTTCGTAGGATATGCACGAAATGAGCTGCGCAACTCCGCTGAGCTCCCGCGCCTCTCTCTAGGCCCCTTGGACCTCCTCATCGACGAATGCGAGGCCAGCGGCAATCCTCTCTCTCGGCCCTTTGGACCCCTCACCGACGAATGCGAGCCGGCTGAAATTCTCAGAAAGCGTAAATGGAGAGCACTGAAATAGAGGTTCCAGTGTACTTGTAATTGCGTCTACTTCAATTAATATCTGTAACATTTTTTCGTAAAATTAACAGGTTCCAAAGTACAGATACAAACTTCAGAATTTGAGTTTTCAGCCTCTTTTTTGAAAAAAATCGAATTATTTTCAAGGGCATAACTCGGCACCTATTGGAGGTAGAAGGTTCTTTTTTTAACTTCCTCAGAATTGTGTCTAGTTTAATTTTTCTGTTGGACATTTTGCTCTAAAATGCAATGAGACAGGTCTTTCAACGCAAACACGATTTTTTGCACTTTTTTCAAAAATATATCCGGGACGTGTCGTAGTCATTTCTAGCAAATTCGGAATTTGCATCAGGACCCCTCAATACCGTTTTAGCAAAAAAAACGCGCTCTGCCTATTTAAAACGGTAAAAAGACCCTTTTTCGTACGAGATGCCTGGACTATGAGGTAATTATAATTTTTTCAGTGTTATCATTTATTTTTAATTAACTGGTATATTATAGAGAATTTTATAACGACATGTATTGAAATTACTTTACTTTTTCACTCATACTATACGAGTATCTGCATGTTAAAATTTGAGCCTCGCACAAAAGTCACTTTTCATTAATGAGCTTACTTTTTGCAAATGATCAAAATGTGTACTATTATGTCCACTTGATTATAAAAAAAGTACGTTCCCACTTCAGTCAGTTTTCCAAATTTCATTCTTTCTTACTTCTCTTCTTCACTCCTCGCACTGTACCGTACCCAGAGCAAATATTTGAGGTAAAATACTTCGGCCGGTTGGGGCCCCACGCATACTGTCGTCCCAACAAGAAAAGTAGTAACTACAAATTGTTAGATGTATAGCTAGTATAGTATATAAAGTTAAATGTATAGCACTGGTCTGTGGTAGTAAATTTAATCAGAGGAACTGTCGATAAGTAAGATCCCACTCCATCGAAAATTCTTGATCACTTTCGCGAATTAATTAAAAAACGCAAGAAAATAAGTTCTAAAATTTCACTGCGGACTGAGTTTGAACCAACAACCTCCTCATTAAATGTGAGGTGTGCTACCAATTACGCCATCGCAGTCTATGAGTGAAGATCTTAGAACTTGTATTTCCTGAATTTCAAATATGGAAATTAGTATTTTATTAGATGCTGGAGATTTAAGGCCAATTAATTATTTTCAAAGATGTTTCTTTAGACTGGTTAATTCATGTTAGATCTTTTGAGGCCTATACCAGTATTTGATGTTATTTAAAAAACAGGTCTGTGCTGGTAAATTCAATCAGATAAATTGTCGATAAGTACGATCCTACTCCATCACTTTCGCGAATTAACTGAGAAGCGCAAGAAACATCTAATAAAATATGAATTTTTATATTCGAAATTCAGGAAATACAAGTTCCAAAATTTCCACTTGCGGAGTGCGGCGGCATAATTGGTAGTGCACCTCAAACGTAATTAGGGATTTTAGTGTAACGTCACGCCCCGTCAGTAACATCAACTCCTAACAGAGAAATATTGTTTTGTGGTCCAACGAACATTGCTGACATAGGCAATTTTACAGAAATATTAGTTTATCGCGTAAGTAGTGAAAAATCCGTTGATGTGACTTTTCCTCAAGTGTAGAAGTTATTTTCACAATTTTATATCAATGTTTCGTCGATTTATGACTACTAGATCTAACGAAGAACAATATTATGACTAAGATACACAGGGCAACGTAACCTCAAATTTTAATCATAATATTGTTTTTTGTCAGAGCAAGTAGTCATAAATCGACGAAACATTGATATAAAATTGTAAAAAATGACTTCTACACTTGAGGAAAAATAAGGACAACGGATTTTTTCACTTTTCACGCGCTAAAAAATATTCCTTCCCTATTTAAACAATGTTAGCTGGATTACAAAACAATATTTCTCTGTTAGGAGTTAATTTTACCGACGGAGCATGACTTCACACTGAAATACCTAATGAGGAGGTTGTTGGTTCAAACCCAGCCTATAGTCAATTTTTTAAAAATTATTTTCATGCGTTTTTTAATTAATTCGAGAAATTGATCAAGAATTTTTGATGGAATGGGATCCTACTTATCGACAACTCCTCTGATTGAATTTACGACAATCTCACGACAAGAGTGTGTATAGGACAGGACAATACCTCTACACAGAGCCCGAGCGAAAGGATTTTATTTGGTGCAGTAAATCTCCAGTGAGGAGAGTTTGGAAAAAATGAAGTGTTTACTCTGGCCATGAGCTGAGTGCAATACATTTTTAAGGGTGAGTCTCTTTCTCCGAGGTGTTAGGACTTTCCTACCAGACTTAAGTCTCTCAAGTTTTGGAACAATACAATGAAAATATTTCGAACTGTTTAACTCTCGCAACGAGTCTCTTGGAACCTTTTCAGGTATACGCCTCTCAGTAAAAGAATCTCATAGGAAAAAAACTGTCTGTTCTTCGGACGAGCGAGCTACTGTAAGGAGATCATGAAGAGAATGCCTCGCGAGCAAAGGCCATACTCTCTGATGATTGATGACCAAAATTTCGTCTCCTTTTAAAAGTGCTGTGTGCTTCAACCTATTCATGGTTTAACAAATGCCAAACAAACGAAAACGGTTCCACGGTTCAAGCTAATATTCAATCGAATAAATGTAGTTAAAAGAGCTAAGCCGAAGGAAAGATAAAAATAAATAAATAATCGGTTAAATAATTAATCACCTGAAGTGCGCAAAGGATCGCGTTTGTGATCGTAAAATTCACTATTATAATTTATCAAATCATTTATTCATTCATTCATCGCATCTTGTATAACTTTTTCATATTTGAAGCCATACGAAGTTGTTCCTCTTGCTTGGAAATGCTTTAGTTTGAATTTGAATAACGATTGCCATAATCCATAATGTTAGACATATTATTAAAATTTTTACCTGATATCAGGAAGACTTGAAGTTAACTGAAACAGTTTATAAAGTGTTGGAATTAATTTTTTTTTAGGAATAATGAAAGGCAAACTCGACTGTCCATTAATTAAAACTAAATGAAAAGTCAAGAGGATCAAAATGTGAACATTTTGTCTTGAAAATGTTCAAAATGGAATAATATAAAAAAAAAATTTCAAAATTAGAAAATTTACACTTTTTAATTGAACAATTTCTAATTTATCAACTGTAAATGTGAGTTCTTCAAATACCAATTAACCACATAAATTAATGCTTTAATTTATAGTTTACAAACTGCAGTTCTTTTTCGCTCTTTAAAGTTACAATTTTTTAATTGTAATGATCTGCAAAAAAAGGTCCTGAAATTCTTGTCAAAGATTTTTACAGATGACAGAAAGGCTGCGAAAGTTTCTTATTGATGCATTTTTCAATTCGATGAACAATTAAAAACTTAGATTAGGAAATCAATTCAATGCAATTTTTCGATTAGACCAAAATTGTAAAAGTTAGGTCATTTTCAAAATTATGAATTATTTTTTAAAGAGATCCACAAGTTATGATTACAATTGTTAATACATGTTAACAAGATTGATAAATTACCTTAACGACATTTTTCGATTGAACACAACTTTAAAAAGTTTTCGGATTTCTAAACTTTTCGAAAATTACTAAAATCCAGCTTTTGGCAGATCTACTTTAAGCGTAGTTTAAAAACCTATTATTAATGTTTATCATCTTTAGAATTTCCACGATTCCGATTTAGAATTATACAGTTTCCAATGCATAGTATTAAACAGTTTAATTGCCGAGGCTACAAGCTTCAAATTAATTCTTCAGCTTTGAACCTTCAATTTAAAAACATTCATTATCAATTCTCTTAACCTCGCTCTTAAATTTTTCAATGTTCCATGCAAAACGTTAGGAATTTTTTAATGTATTACTTGTTCAGATCTAGAGGTATTCAATTTTAAATTGCACAGTGTTGAAACAGACTTCTGATTTCATATTGTACATACATTCCTCAGAAAATGAAATTACAAATTATTCAGTTTCAAAACCTGGAACATTTTAGGTAAGAACATTTTTACTTCTGCATGCTTAGGTGTATAATTTATTAAAACTGAAAGTTTCTAAATGAAAATATTTCCATTTTTTGTGGCTTTAATATTCAAAAACATAACAATTTAATTCAATTAGTAATGAATTGTAACATTATTAGTTTGAATTTAAAATTCATAAATTGTAGTTCTACTAGAATTGGATGGTAGTTTATGGAGAATTTTTTTTACCGCTGTGATACATATTTACGTAGGGGAACAAGGGCAAAAAATGAAGGTGAAAAAAAATTATACTTTTTGGGAATTTGGTTTTTTTTTTTTGAGAACAAAAGCTTATGTTTTTCTCTTTTATTATTAATATCCTACTTTTAGAAATGAATGATAAAACATCAATTTTTTAACCTGAAGGTATTTAAAAGACGAAATCTAAGATTCTTTTCAGACAGCAAAAAAAGAAAAAAACAATCTTAAATTCGAAAAAACCTAATTTATTTTTGATATGAATTTCCAATTTTTCATTTTCATTTAAAATACTTTAGATTCTGAAGAGTTCCCGGTTTTTCATTTTTTCATAATTGACATTAATAATTAATTTCTTATTGGTAAAACAGATTACACAACCTTTATTTCACATTTGTTTTTTGGTGCTAAATTTAAAAAAAAATGGTTTCTTCAATTAAATATAGATCTTTTCCAATGGAAGAAATCGTCGTAGAATCTGTAAATTTTCTTTGATTCAACATTTTTTTCGTCAGTGATTAATACTTTATAAATTAGGCATCCTAAACAATCGGAAAAAAGTTCTTAATTTCGTTCGATCCAAATCGGTTAAAAATTAATCCGATTCAATCCGAACCAAATTTTCAATCTGAATGAATCCGAGTTAATCCGAACTCGGATTGATATATACTGAATTTTCAATCCGAATGAATCCGAGTTCGATTGGATCGGATTCATTCGGATTGGAAATTCAGTATATATCAATCCGAGTTCGGATTGATTCGGATTAAAAATTTGGTTCGGATTGAGTCAGAATAATTTTTAACCGATTTGGATCGAACAAAATTGAGAACTTTTTTCGGATTGGTTCGGATACAGACTTCGGAATTAACAAAGATGGCTCTCTTAGAAGAAGAAGGTGTTGATCTCGGGAGAGTGAAAGTACGTGGACTGGCGTTTGCAGACGATAAGATTCTTACCGCAGAATGAGTCGACGATTTGCAGAGAATGATGAGCAGACTGGATACCGGCATGAAGAGTATTGATATTACGATTAACGCAAATAAAACTAAAACTATCCTGTTTGAAAGAAGGGGTGAGCAACCAGTATGCAACAGTATGTTTATTTACTGCTAACGGAAAGATAGATAGAAAGATATCCAGACGTAAAAAAGAAGATAGAAAGTTTGTCGGCAGTATACAAGTTATTACTAGAAGTAAAAATGTAATGCATAAAGATGAAATTGCAATATATAATTCTGTGCTTGCAGTCACTATTCTGTGTGGTAGCGAGACCTGGACGTATCAAGAAAAGGATAGAAGCAAAGTGAACGCGATTAGCATGCAGTTCCTGCGGAATATGTGTGGTAAATTGCTAATGGACAAAGTCAGTAATGAGTGGGTTCTCAAAGAATGTGGTGTAGAAGAAACATTGTTTGACGAGAGTGAAAGAAATTTTCTGAGACGATTTGGTCATGTTGCGAAAAAGGAATGACGAACATTTAACGAATCAAGTGTATTAAGGTAAAAAAGATAGTGGTAGCGTACCCAGAGGTAGACCGAAGGAAGAATGACTGGATGTGTGAATAAGACTCTGAAGTGAAGGGATATAAGGAGTCGTAGAAACACAAGAGCGTGCATGAAACGATGTATGGCTGTAGCGGAAGCAGAAGATGTATGCAAGGATAGGGATGTATAGAGGACAATTGTTGTAGTGCCTGAAATAAAAGATTTTGGATACTAATAGGGCCGCGTGAAGAGATTTTCTTAGTAGATAAGTATAATGGCTTTGCGAAGCTCTTTACCTGGGGTGACTGCTAGAGAGATTGATCAGTGACCTGTGTCGGAGCGGTGCTATGGGACGAGTGTGTCGTTTGAATGAACAACACGCGACTTCTAGATTGATCTAAAACATATCCCTTCTCCTACACATCCCTTACTTACCCTTACCATATAAATTCCTTGATCCCCGGTATTACAACGAGGCTAGAACCAAGAGTTATGCTTACCCCAAAAGGGATTTGGCTTAATGGTATAATAATAATAAAATTTAATCTGAAATTTCAATATTTTCTTATTTTAATTTCTAAAATAATTTTCGTTTTCAATTTGTCCACAGTCTTCAAACTTTTTACGAATATGTTTAGTATTAATTTCAAATTTAAACAAGACAGGTAATTTTCTTTGTTAATTAAATTTGTTAACGTTCGGCATTTTAAAAAGAAATGTGTCTAGAATGAAAATAAAAATTATGTTAAATTGTTATTCGGTAATATTAGAAGTATGTCAAATGGTTATTCGGTGAATTTAAAAATGATTTCAAATGATTATTTGGTAAAATGAAATTTATATCAAAAAGTTATTCGGTAAAATAAAAATGGTGGCAAATACAAAATCGGAAAGCAACAATTATACCAAACAATAATTTGGAATGATGAAAATTATGTCAAACAGTAATTCGGAAATATACAAATTATGGCAAATAGTAATTTGGAAAAAAGAAAAATTAGGCAAATTGACAATTTGGATAAATAACAATTATAGTACATTTTTTCGGTCATATGAATTTCGGTAAAATAAACATTACGGAAAATAAATAGCAGAAGCTTTAAGAGCTGTTAAAATTGTAGGAGAAAATTAAAAAGTTTGAATCTAAAAGTTCAATTTTTTTAAAATTTCTACAATAATTTTCGTATTCAATTTGTCCGCAGTCTCCAAGCTTTCTACATATGTGTTTGTTAATACTTTCGAATTTAAACAAGATAGGTAATTTTATAATTATTTGTCTTGAGATTACTGTTTCAGATCATCATATATCTAATATAAAAATTATAAAGTGAAGTTAAAATCAACAGCAAGAATTATATTATGTATTAAACTGTATTGCGTGTGACGTCGTGTCACTTACTGGTATATTTTGTAGTGAGGCCACAGACTCTCAGAGTTCAAACACACTCAACTCTCGAATAAGGGCTGGTCTCGGGCATTGCTTACTTTGACCATAAGACTCTTCCCAGAATTTCTACGATGAAAACAGTCAGGGCCACATGAACCATTTCTAGTAGGCATTTCTAGTAGTAGGCATTAAAGAGGCTCGTTTACGTCGAGTATCTGCCACCGCCTGGGAGCGGAAGTCTCAACATCCAAGAGTACAACTTTTTCAAACCCAGCCTACCGCTCGCGCTATGCAAGCAGAAAACGATTTCGGGAACGGCGAGCCTCGCGCTGCGACCGAAACTCTACGGCCCCTGCGAGCGAGGCTCGTGGCTCGAGTATATATCAATGCCTCGCTCTTTGGTAAACTCAGTTTCTGCTGTGTAGCCTAATCCTCCAACCTCGAGTGGTCGTGACTAGACCTTCCATCTCCTAAGATTTTCTCGATACCCTCCCGAGCGGTGGGAGAGCTCTTCCTCTCACTCTTTATTTCGCTCCTAATTCCTGATAAGTACCCTGCATTCGTAACATCAAATTTCACACTTGTACGCCGGATTATTCCACACTTATTTTCAGTTTTCAAGGTAAAAATAACGAATGAATTCCTATGTGGTAAAACTGTAGTCGTATAACTGTATCTCATTTATAACTTTCGCGTATCGTTTCTGCACTAAGTGGTAAGTTAGATAAGCAAAATATAAATTAGTTTCATACAATTAACCTTTTTAAACCAAAATTGTATATA
>JAUMHM010083713.1:0-13062 GCA_032362435.1 Melikaiella ostensackeni
ATGAAAAATGTCTCTGAAAATGAGATGAGTTACGTCCTTCGTTGTGAATTCGGTGAGATTTTCAGTTGTCATCGATCTCGTTAATGGCGGTTCCGAAATTTTGCACTTCTTCCAGTCGATGAGCTCAGTGTAGTCTTTCGCGTCAAAATTCAATGGAGAAATCTCAAATTTCCTTAATTTTGATTTCCCAGTTGATTGTTTCGCAGAAATTATTCGAGACACTGCGAGCTTGCGGATTTTCTGCCTTTCGTCACATAGCATAGCGAGAAGAAGATTTTCTGGGTGGGCAAAGTCGGCATTATTTTGTATTACGTTTTGAATACATTTAATGAGATCTTCCTTCAGGTACGCACTCGAAGAAATGCTATCTGGAGATGTTTCGGGGCATCTTTAATAGATGGTTAAGACTTAATTTCGAACCACATTGGGACATATACTCTCATGATGAATTGAACTAAAACTCTGAACTCAAATGATGGATTCTCTGTCTTAATGTAAATTCGAAGAGTTCTACTCATCCCAGTCAACCATCTAGCGTGCGATAACATCCCTCGACTTTTTCGAGCAAGATCTTGAGAACACTTTCCTTCCTTGATAGCATTCCATATATCTAGCAGGTACTTTTGATCACACCTAAGGTCACGGGGTCGACTATAGAAGAATGAGGACTGTCGACAGCATCGAACTTCACAACTGGAAGTTCTTCACAAGAAGCTAAGCTTTTTCCGATTGGACCAGAAAAATCATTAGGACCAGAAGTTCCTCCATCAAGTTTTATAAACAAAGCTTTGAATGGCAGCCTATTACAATGAAGCTAGAAGACACACCATTGTAGCGGCTTACCTAATTCCAATTCTAGCAATCGAATTACTATATATCTGCGTGTTTACCAGTGTTCGTAGGACAGCCATCATAATCCACACAATTTAGATGGGAGGTATTAATTTCTTTGTCAAAGAAAGACTGCAGGATATCATGTGTAATCGTTTTTGCATCTGAAAAAGATGAGGATATGTGTCCTAAATAAGTGCTTCCTGGTTCTCGAATGAGAGAAGTAAGTTCTTCTCGTTTTGTTGTTTGCCGTGTTTTTCTTTACTTGTTCCATCCATTATTTTGTTTCGGCTTTTCATGTTCTTCTCGTTTTGTTGTTTGCCGTGTTTTTCGTTACTTGTTCCATCCATTATTTTGTTTGGGCCTTTCATGTTCTTCTCGTTTTGTTGTTTGCCGTGTTTTTCTTTACTTGTTCCATCCATTATTTTGTTTCGGCTTTTCTGCTATCGAAATGAAAAGCCTTCATTTCTAAAGCCAACGAGAGCTGCTCTTTCTGAAGTTGATGACGATTTTTTGTTCTGTCCTGATACAGTCTATTCTTGTCAAAACTAAACCTCTTACTTCTGGAATCTACTTATTCACGTCGTGTAAAACTGCTGAAGCCAGTAAAGCAGCAGACCTGCATTCGATGTCGTATCTATCACAGACTTTTGAAAATGTTCGACAGTTTAATTTCGTCTGATTTGTAAATTCATTCCAACAAGGGACCCATGCATCCTCAACATCTTTTTCGGCGGGCTAGTAATCGTCTTTTATATTGTCATCCATAATCGAGCCACAGTAAGAACTTTCGCCTTTAATTTTCACCTTCTGACGCTTTTTTGGATAACTTTTTCACTTTGATCTTGAAATGCATCAGTCATCAAACGCTTTGATAGCACTTCCTAATAATCTGATTGTTTCGAATCGATTTTCGGAAGAGACGTAAATGATTTTCTAAATGAAATTCCAGGTGAAATGATCTTCGCCTGGAAGATCGCTGATCACACTTACAAGCCGCAATGCTAAATAGCTTTAATTTATTTGCACGAAGCGCATTTAATTGATTTTTGTACCAGGATTTATCTTTATCTCTTCCATGCGACTCTTTCAATTCCTTCAACTCATCTTTATCTGTTTTAACGATCTTCGCAATTCTTGCTTCTCTAAGAATTGAGATGAAAGTTTCATTGCATGTTTCCTGCAGCCTTTTCGCAACTAAACGCGAATTATCAGAGAAACTTGAGTATCTTTTAGATTCTTCTTCAGTTCGAATTTTTTCGCATTCGAAAAAATAGAATATCATGACATCCAAGTGTGTAGGTAATCTTCGGTTACTTAACTCACTGTATTTTCCAGTGATTATACACTCGCTTAGCAAATCCATTTTTATAAACACAAACCGCTAACAAATCACAGATCACGTTTACTGAATTTAATGCGAAAAAGAAATGCTGTTTAAATTTCGGGTTTTCCAGATCTCTCATAGCATACTCGCGATTAGGCAGTCAAAACTGAACTGAATTGTTTATCTAAAAAAGCAGGTAGGAAAAAGAAAATGTAAACATAAGCCTGGTGAGCCGTGGTCCACTGGTAAAATGTAAACAAAACCTTGATGCATTCCAAAATTGCAGTACATAGGTTTGTTTTGATTCTAGGGATTAGCGAGCTGACCGTGAACACATCAAAATATCATTTGATATTAGAAAATGGGAAATTTCAGATTTCACCCATTGTTGAAACTACAAATGACTTCAGTTCAAAAATTAAACAGGATGACTTATTTGAAACTCATGTCAGAAATCAGCATGAAAGTAATACTTTGATAGTTTAATGATATTATAACAAGCTAATATATATTCCGACTATTTCTTTTATTTTATTGTATTCAGAATATATTCAAAGAAAATTTATAATACTCGTATGATGGTCACATGGTCGATGAATGTGATATAATTTTAAGAAAATTGCGAAAATTTTGATTTCCGAGTATTTTTTTTATGATCAACGTCGTTCTGGCGATATATTACTTTTAAATATTTTCTTGTAATTCAAAGTCAATAAAAATGATTTCAATATCGACATTCTTCATATATTATTTGTGTAGCATATTTAAAATACATTCTCCTTAACGTATATCAGACATTTCATGGTCAAATAGTCGAGAAAATTGCCGTAACTCTAAGAAAATAGCGAAAAAGTAGATTTTTTTCGATGTTTTGAAATTTCAAGGTCACTTAGGCAGGGTAAAATATATTTGAATCGTTTTTTGCTATGTAGATACAAATCAACTTGCTTGGAACTATTTTTTCTGATAATTTATATACCGAAAAATAAGTTTATTGTCAAATAAAGAGCAATATATCACATGTAAATAATTTCTTGTAATTCAAAACCAATAAAAATCATTTTCATGTCAAATTCATTATAAATTATTATTGCAACATATTGCAAATACATTGGCATTAAAGTATATCACACATTATATGGTGAAATAGTCGAGAAATTTACCCTAACTCTAAGAAAATGGCCAAGAAGTCGACTTTTTTCGATTATTTGAAATCTCTAAGTCACTTAACAAGGGTAAAAAATGTTTTAATGGAATTATCGCTATACAGGTACAAATAGACTTGCTTCGAACTATTTTTATTGATAATTCAAATCTAAAAAAGAATTTTTTGATCTCCAAACTTGAAGACGTGTGACATTTTTTTGTGATTTTTAACTATATCTACGATGCGGAGACTGAAGGATTTTTTTATGAAACCTTAGGGGAGTGTTTTTGACTCCCAAAAGAAAGTTTTCATTGCTATTAGAACTTCGCGCAAACAATTTTTTTTCGATACGCCCTAGTGTATACTAAAACTGAAATTTCAGCCCATTACCTCTCACCATTTTTAAGTAATAAGCTGTGACATACATGAAACGCAGGGCGGTTTGGTAGTCAAATGAGTAACTTTTGGCAATATCGGTTTTTAGTGAATATTAATATGGACTATACACCTATTATTTGTTATCCACAGGCAGTTCCAATGTCTTGAGCAATTTTTTATGTAATGAGATACGGTTTCATGTTTCGGTAAGGAGTAAAAAAAGTAATAATACACGAATATTTACATAATATTGTTTGGTTTTTATTAGAGAATAACACTCGAACATTTCTGATAAGAAATATGATACATTTTTACTCAATGGTACATGCGTTACATGACTTTCTATCAATTATTTTTATTTGCCATCATCGACTATTAAAGCATATGTGGTAAAAACCATAACATAAAAATTCTGAAGTCAGTACAACACAACCTTAAAAATCACATAGAATCGGGATCCACCCTTATTTATGATTCTGACTCACATACAAGTGGGCGCGATGAAAAAATATGAGTTGCATCAAAGTTATGCTACAAAAACGTAAAGGCTGTCGAACGTTATATGTCACTATGAGCAGTAGAGGGTTTTAAGAATTCTTAGGTCAATTCTTGTAAGTATGATTAAATACATTTTTCCCAAGACCTGCTTTTCTGCACGACAACTACCTTGAAAACCAACATTTCGTTATATTTGAAAAAAATAATCTGATGTGTCTATAAAATTCTAAATCAAGTCAGCAATCTGATTTGTAAAGAGAATGGCGGTACACAAAACAATTATTTTTATCACGTAATTTCTTATCAATACCTGAAAATATATGTGGGGCCTAGTATTGAAATAAAACTGTGTTTTTCTGTAAAATCAGTAACGGGAAAAATGAGTTATTTCAATTTATAATTGATTAAAAGTGTTATTTAATATTGTACATACTGAATGTCAAAATATTTTCTCTGGAGGAATATTAACACTTTAAGAAAGTGAGTGTTTGTCTTTCAACTGTCACTTTTTGTGATTCAGATAAATCTAAAAGAGAAGAAATTTTCAAGGAGGTATTTGGTGTGCGTGCCTGCATGTATGAGAGTTTCATACAGACACGACTACCATTTTTCCTCCTCTTGAATTCTTACACAAGCATCATGAGCATCTCTGATGGAATCGTCACCCAGTGAAGCTCTTCCATTTGTGTGAAAATATTCAAGTGGCTCACTTTGTTTTATACATTCTCTTTTTCCGTTCATGGATGCGCATATAGGTGTTAGTTCCAATTTGACAGTTTTTTGTTTTCATTGAAGAGAGAACTTGATTGTTATCGAATTTTTCTGTATAGAAAAGGATAACATATAAATATCGGCAATTTCAATAGTTTTGGATGAAAGGGGTTGTAAAAGTGTTGGTGGCAAAAGTAAGCAATTACTGGATGCAATAGACTCCATCAGAGTAATTACAACTTTCGTTCTATGAATGCTGTTATTTATCCTATACATTTATTATACATTTTTCAATTAAACTGGTATAAAGTTTCAATTAAACTAGATTATTAATTGGAATCCGAAGGAATAATTTTTAAAGTTAGACAAACACTTATTCGGAAGTAATTATTAATTGACTTCATGTCACTTGAAGCCAATCAATTGGTCTAGTTGCCAAACCCATGTTTAAAACTCATTTTGAAATGGGGGTGTTAAATATTTGAAAACAGAACCGTAAAACAGGATAATGCTATTCATAAATGCAGAAAATAATTTTGTTTAGATATAAAATTTATATTTGAAATTCAACTCGTGGAAAACTCGTGGAAGATTTAGAGGAGAGGGAACCGTGAGAAAAATGTCTGCAAACATGACATGCAAACATTAAAGGTAAATAAATACCTTGAAGTTAATTGATTCTCTCAAATTCTTGTAGAAATGTATTAAGGAAACTTAAAAAAACCTAACCTAATCATTTGAAGTTATTCAAAATCATTATTTACTTCAATAATCATGATCAAAATCCATTTTTTAATATCACAAATTCGTTTCTTTTTTACATTCGTCCTTGTAGCTTGAAAGATAAAAATTTTATCAAAAAATATTTCTCACAAAAGTCCTACAGCAATATTTCCTGAAAAAAACAAGCCTTATCAAAACCTTTTCGGATCCAAATTGCACCGCCTAGCACAACTTGAACGTAAGATTACGTCTCATGTCATATACACGCCGCACAGTGGGGCAAAGAATGTGCATATGGACATATCAATTTTCAGCCCAAAGTTTTCATCCGAATAGTCTGTTTCGAAGCGGAAACTCACTTAGAATGAGGTCCAACAATATTAAATCAATAATAATGTTTCTGAAATTGTTATAAGCAAAACTAGGAAATAATAGTTATATCTTCTTCATTCGCGATATTTAAATATATTAGACTCACATTTGTAGAAGGAAATGGAAATTGGATAATGTTAACTTGAAATTTCAATAATGTAAACAATAATTCTTGATTGTTCATGACAAATTTAATAAACAAGTCCATAATTTGGCCGTTTCTTAGCATATAAGTTTTGTTTTTCAGTATAATCAACTATGAATATTACACCAATGACCTCTTGCTATAATACTTTGCGATTAGACAACCATTTTGTATTTGCATTACATGTAGTTGCAGTAGTAAATTCTTTAAAAAAATTTAATGATAAACCAAGGCATGTTTTGTTCTATTTTTTAGTATGAAGATGAACTTTGTATTTTTCTGCAGAATCAGCTATTGTTAATATTACGTGAATTAAGTTTTGCTGTAATACTTTGAAATTAGACTACAGCTGTGTTTTATTCAAACAAATTTAATGAATAAATTCATAATTTGGCCTTTTTCCAGGATGTAGGTTTCGTCTTATTTGGTTTTACATTGCATCCTTCATATTTGGGGTTGATTCTGCTGAAAAATGGAATCTATTTCTTGAAAATATGGAAACTATGTATGCATCATTACTTTATTAACGTTTGCTTGAACAATAGAAAATTCTCGTTAAGTACATATGTAGGTATCCAAAAAAGTAACATTAGCAGCATAATTTCAGTTTATTCTGCTAGAAAACAAACCTTTGTGCTGAAGCATGTCCAAATTAACCATTTATTCATGAAATTTGTTTAAACAATATACAATTGCTATCTAAGTGCAAAGTATCACTGCCAGAGGCATGGGCAACTTTTGGGTGGTCCAAGTGGCGAAAGTTCGAATATCCTTTGGGATAATGACTCATTTTGTAAGGTTCCCAACGAAAGTGAATTCGTATTTTTATTCACTCAGACAGCATTTAGGGCTTACGCCTAACCCCTAAAATTTCCCATTGAAAATATATGGAGGAAACCCCCATTTTTGTGAATATGAGAGTGGAAGGCGTAAACTTTAATGAAACGCGTGCAAATTACATGAGCTTCTTAAAATCACTTGCTCGAATGTGAGCTATGCATTTATTTCAAATTTTGATGTCCCATCCCCTTCTGGCCTGCCCCAAAAACCACCCTTTGAACGAGGATCAAGTATTTTGCGTATATTGGTCGTAAACATTACTTTTGTGTATTTTTTTCATCACAGATCATTTTTCATGGTCCGATATTATTACCGCTCAACCATTAACGTTTAAATGATTTCAATTTGTTCAAACAATTTTTTTTCGACGAAATATGAAAAATTTACACCTTCTCTGAATGTAAATGTAAAAATACGGATTTATTTTTGTTGGAAACCTCGTAAAATGAGCCATTATCCCAAAGGAAATGCGAACTTTCGCTCTTTTTGGACCATCCTAGGAAACATATTAGCAGTTGATTCTGCTGAATAAAACTAAACTTATCTGATGAAAATAGACGAAGAACACGTTCGTTCATTAAATTTATTTAAATAGTACAATATTGTTGTCTAATTGCAAATCAGCATAGCAAAAGTTCATTGGTATAATATTTATAGTTGATTAGGCTGGGAAGACGAAACTTAAATGCTGAGAAACGGACAATTTATGGATTTGCTTATAAAATCTGTCATAAACAAGTATGATCTAATGTTTAACTTATTTAAATTTCTAGTTAACATTATACAACTTCCATTTCTTTTCAAAAATATGGGCCTAATATATTTATGTATCAGGATTGCAGAATATATAACTTTTATTCACTAACTTTTTATATGAAAATTTGAAAAATATTTTCATGTACCTAATACTGCTGCACGTTATTTTTAATGAGTTTTTGCTTCGAATGGGATCATTTAAATGAAAACTGTGGGCTGAAAATTGATATGTCCATACTCACATACTTTGTCCCACTTTGAATGATTAAGTGAGGTTTATTCAAGTGCCCTGAATACATTCATACGAGAATTCAAAAGAATTAATTAACTTTGAGGTAATTATTCACCTTTAATTAAAGTGTACAGCTGCCTAGGCGCCGCCATGTTTGCAAACATTTTTCTCAGGGTTCCCCCTTTTCCAAATCCACAAGTCGTACATGCTCTTTATCTGCACAATAAAAACTATCGGTTAAAACCAAAAATAGCGACCAGATCGCGAGTGGTCGGTAGGTAATTTAGTGTGTCATAATATAAGATAGTCTTCTTACTAAGTCTTGCGAGGACGTACCTTTCCTACTGTCAATTAGACGAACGCGGATGTGTTTTACGTTCGTAGTGCCTGACAATGATGCACTGTTTCTACTTACACTGCGGCGGCTCTGAACTCACTAAACTGCGTTTAGAATGTCTGACTATGGTGCACGATTTCTACTTACAGTAACTCGAAGTCAGTTACTTTTATTCAAACTTTCATTTTTATTTTAGAATAATTATGAAATCGGTAAAGTGGTTGTGACTTAACCAAGTTGAAATAAAAGGTGAATCCTCACGGGCTTACTTTTTTTTTCTTTTTTCTTCTATTATTGTAGTCTGGCACAATTCTACCAGCATTCTAAGATGACAATTAAAATAATAGATCGGGAATTTTTTCAAAAAGGCGCATTTTTGTGCTTTCTTAATACGAAATGAAAATATTTGCCTCAGAGAATACGGTACATGTTGCTTAAAATATTTTCAAAGTACTTTCTTATTGATAAATAAAATTTATATTAATATTTGATGTTGACTTTTTTAAGGTACTTTCTCATTGATTATAATTTGTTGGTATCCCTAGAAGATATTAGGATAAAAATTTAAATTTTCACAGGCTTTTCTTGGAAAAGTCGACTAGTATTTTCAATAAATGTATAATTAAAAATTCACCTTGAAGCATATGGTGAATGTTGCTCAACACTTTTTTGCACAGGATTTTCTTTCATTGATTATAGTCTTCTGGCAACCCGGAAACACATTAGGATGAAAAGTAAACCATTTTCGGGCTTATAAACAATTGACAACTACGTTAAATGTTTTCAATGTATTCTGGCTCTTCATGTAGTACTATACTGTACTTGTGTAGTGATTGTTGTCAACACTTCGATCCACTTTTGTATGCAGAATAAAATTTTCCTAAGGTAACGTTCATGGGATGCCAAAAAATCATAAACAAACAAAAAATCTTGTGAGAAAAAACTTTAAACAACATTTACTATTCTCTAAGGTCTATTTTCTTTTATTCGAATAATGAATTAAACCAAAAATCGATTTTATTTTTTAAAAAGCGTCCTATCGATTAATATAAATTTTACGTATTGCCAGAAAATCATATTCAATAACAAAATGCCATAACCACTCAATTTTCATTCAAAATTGATTCAGCCGCGCCCTAATGAGATATCACTTTAATAAGCTATCAAAAAAAGTTTAAAAAATAATATGCACAATTATATAAATATGCAACGGCCTTCTTTGAAGATCACAATTTTAGAGATCTTTGTTTTATTGAGGATGTTGGCCAAATTAGCTTATATGGATTTACAGCTGAAGATGATACTTTAATCTGTGTTTAATCTATTCGCACTGTCGTTCGTTCTGCTATCAACTAGATTGTCTGTTGAAAGGAAAAAAGACACGTGCATTTATTCCAGTCGCAAACTCAAAACTTTGGATATCAAAATATATAATTTTCAATATCAAGTGTTACTTCAAAGAGAAATTCTGAAAAATTGTTTAAAAACGGACAACTTGAAAATCTGAGCATTCGAAGTTAAAAAACCACATATTTCAGGAAGCTTTGATTTAACATTCAAGCACTAATAAACTTTTTAACGTTCAAAACTTTCAATTTGATAGCACTGGATGTCCAAAACATTGTGAATTTCAAGCACCTAAGCTTGAGACTTTTTATTCGAAATATGAATTTAATGCATTCAAAGATAAGTTCCAAATTAAAATTATGATAACTTGAATGATTTTCAATTCTAATTCAAGAGTTTCTGATTCCAAGTAAAGTAAAAAAACCTATCATGAAGCAAATTTTGAGAGGGTCTTGACATTATTATCAAATTTGGAACGATAAAAAAATATATTTTCGAAACTTTGACACTAATGAATAAGTCGATCCTTTGTGAATGAAAAATCTATTAAAAGTTTAATTTAGTGTAAACAAATTATTATAATTACGAAAAAACTGAACGACATACATGTATCCATTATGAAACAATTTCTAAGCTTTTGCACCGATGTAATACACTGTTAAAAATGTTTGTGATTTTACAATACTTTACAATACAAATTGTAATGTTGGTTTTTTCTTTCTGACACCTTCCCTATTCAAATTAATCCTCTGTAATAATAATTCTAGTAGTTAAAAATGAAATTCGATTCACTTTTTTTATGGAAACTGCCCTTTATAGACAATGCTATAAACAAATTCACAACTTAACTACTTCTTAATAAATGAAAGTCCTTTTGTTTACACGAAATTGTCCGTAAAAGACTCAAAAAGGACCTTATTTATTAGGAAACTTTGGCAGGTGACAACTTTTTTTTATTTATTTAAATAAATTTTATGAATGAATGCGGATTTTCTTTAATGTTCAACTGGCAGATTGCGCTCTTTTAGCAGAATAAATTTTAAATTACTTAAGAAGATGTCTTCCTTATGGTAGTTCATCAACGAACAATAATTGTTTATTACATACACAATTTAAAAGAATTCAGAACTTCACTACTTTTCAACAAATGGATGTCGTTTTTTTTTTACGAAATTGAATGCCAATGACTCAGAATGGACCTTATTTATTAAGAGACTTTGTCAGGCAATGACATTTTTTATTTATTTGAATACATTTTATAAAAAAATACAGAAATGCGGCATTTTTCAACTGATAGATTTCGTTTTTTCAACAGAATCGTTTTTGAGAGGCATAAGAACAAAAGCAATGCTGGTGAAGCTACCGTAGACAGTTAAATTCAAATTGTTTGAAGAAATGGTGGCAAGATCTTCAAAAATGACAAAATGGCGGATTTTTTAAGTAAAATTATTCATTAAAAAAACAATTGTCGCTCATTGATAAAATAACATAAGAACGGTATATGATCAAGTTATTCAGAGTGAATTCCGTTACGAAAAAACATCACTTTTACCAATTTTCATATTGTACTATTTCCCCCTGGATGTTTTCTTCTTTTACATATATTTCCCATTAAATTCAATCTTCTGTATCTTCTGTATCTTCTTCATCCAATTTATTTATCTGTATGTACAATTGAAATACAAGTTTATTTTAGTGTCTAATTCATTATAATATCAATTATAACATTAAATAAGCCATATAATTATAATAAAAGCAATAATATGTATGTCTGTCATGAAATGGGCCAGTTTTGTAAACGTGAACGTCGTTTTGAAACACATGTATTTCACTGTCTTATGAATACGGACCATGTGAAAAGCGGTGTACATATTTTGAAACAGGTAAATATTAAGTGAAATTGCATCCAAATACAAAAAAATACAGTGATCCTAAATTCACGACCCTTAAGCTACCGTTTGAGCTACTACACATGTGAAATGATTAAAATTTGTGAATATATGCGTTACAATAAATTACAGACGCCAAGCTTTTTCACTGGGATAAACGACAGTCAATTTTCACGAGTTTGGAGGTTATGAATAATTACATTTTTACCCAGTATAAGACATTTTAGAATGATACTTATTATTATATACATGAAAAGTCCAACTTTCGTACTTACTAATATCATTTTTTCATTCACCAATATACATTCAAATGGTAATAAATTTTATTGTTTGTCAAAGTGTTTCATAAATGGGCCATGTTTCATGATAATTACAATAGCTACTTTTATCCTAATTTATAGTTGGTTGCAAGTGATTACATGGTAATTTAGAGTGATTGGTGTGCGTATTTCGAAACAGCTAAATAATAAATAAAGTTACATCCAAGTAAGGAAGAAATACAGTTATTCCGCATCTACGTCCCTTAATCTATCGTTTGAGCTATTACACATATGAAATAATTAAAATTGGTAAATATATGCATTTAAATAAATTACTTGCGCCAAGCCTTTTGACTCGAATAAGTTGCAGTGAATTTTTACGTGTTTGAAGGTTATGGATAGTTTAATTTTTATCCAGTATTAAACATTTTAGAATGATACTTATTATTATATACGTGAAAATTCTAACTTTCGTACTTATCAATATCATTTTTTTATTGACCAATATACTTTCAATTGGTTTACAAATTTTATTGTTTGTCAAAGTGTTTCATAAATGGGTCATGTTTCATGATAATCATAATAGTTACCTTTGCCTTGATTGATAGGTGATTGCAAGTGATCACATGATAATTCACAGTGATTTCAGATGAGTTCAAGAGATTTCAACATCAAATTTTCTATATTGAAATAATATGTGATTTTAGATCAGTTCGAGCGATGGCAAGTGATTTCAATTGACTGTTGCTGATTGAAAATGATTAATTTTATTGCACATGATTTCACATGATTTGACGATAACGTTCGAGTGATTTCAGGTGATTGAAAGGTGATTTCAATGATATGTGCACTGCTTGCAAGAATTATGAACCTTTCTTATCGCAAGTGAATTAGTTAATTCAGATTAAGAATAATTACATCCATCACCATCCTCTCATTTCCTCTCGATTTCCCATCAACCAATAGATTGTATCTATTATCGCTATTTACGAGGGTCACTTAAAACCCGAATCACCCTAAAAGTCAATTCTCCCCTATTGTCGGACCTTCTCTCAACCTCTTCCAAACTTTTCGGTCTGACTCCGCTGGTAAAAAAAGTCGATCTCACGTGTCTTGAAAGCCACAACCCTTCTTAATACCTCGCGTAGGTCATCCTCAATAAAAACTCTAGACCTCGCAATAAAAAAGTTGACTGCACGATGGCCAGAGTTACAAGGCTAATGTTGCGCAAGCTTACCCTACCTACTTGGGGTTGGTGCTCTTAGTATA
>JAUMHM010083714.1:0-13061 GCA_032362435.1 Melikaiella ostensackeni
AATTTTTATATTTACCTGTACCCTTCCGTGCCCAGTGCCTACATATGTAGGCGTTACATTTCTTACCAACTAAAAGTGATAAGAAAATTTTCTCAACAAATTTACCTTATTTACACTCAATATACACTAGTTTTCAAAAAAAAATCGGTACAAACGCGCTGCATGATATGGCGGGCATAAATGGGTTAAATTGTCTGATCAGCACTGAAGAGCAACGCTGGGAGTTGATCATGTTGTCTGGGTGCTTCCCTCAAACGCTTACCGTTGAAGGTAGGGTGGAGGCGTTGGAACGAAAAAATCATTCCTTACAAGGTGTTTCAAAGTGCTTGACTTGAACTGTCTGATAAGTTCCAAACTGCAACGCTGGGTGTTAATTTTGTTGTTAGACTGCTTGCCTTAAACGCTTAGCGTTGAAGGTAGGGTGAAAGCATCAGAACGAGAGAAGCATTCCTTATAAGGTGTTTCAGAGTGCTTCACTCAAACTGGTTGATCAGTGACAAACTGCAACGCTGGGTATCGATTTTGTTGTTGGATTGCTTGCCGTAACGCTTAGCGTTGAAGGTATGGTGGAAATGTTGGAACGAGAGAAGCATTCCCTGTAAGGTGTGTTAGAGTGCTTGACTTAAACTGGCTGATCAGTTCCAAACTGCAACGCTGGGTGTTGATTTTGTTGTTGGAGTGCTTGTCTTAAATGCTTAGCGTTGAAGGTTAGGTGGAAGCGTTGAAACGAGAGAAGCCTTTCTTATAAGTTTTTTTAAAGTGCTTGACTTGAACTGGTTGATGAGTGCCAAACTGCTACGCTGGGTGTTGATTCTTTCGTCTGGCTACTCACCCTAAGCGCTCTGCGACGAATTCGGGTTACAATGTATCAAACGCAAGTAGTATTTGTCACTTAGCATAGGAAGAAAATGATAACCTATTCTCATTAACGACTTAGACACCACTCCCAACGCGCTTACCTCGCATCGTTCGTGGGTACAATACTTTTCCTGCAAGAGCTTGCACGTAAGCATTGCAAAGGGTGGAAAAAAATCGGTGATGTATTCCATTCCGCAGGTGAAAACATTGACCAAAATCTGACTTTTGAATTGTCGTAGCAACAGGAGGACATCAACTAAAAAATATCAGAACAAAAGATGAATCCACCGGGAAATTTTTTACCATGTATTTGGTGCGGGGTCCTTTGGTTTAATCGGAACGCACCGATCATCATCAGGGGGTGCGAGAAGGGGTGCGGGGTTGTGTGCATTGAGTACTGCAGCATTGGCGGGTGGGAAGCGCAATTCGGAATCTTCTTCGAATGTCTCATGCGCTGTCTCTTTTCCTACCGCCGCTCTCTGCTTCTCCCCTCTCTTCCTACGTTCACTTATTCTTCCACTCACATACACATAACCCACGCGACTCAAGAACTTATCACCTAATGTGGTAATTACTTCAATCTGGAATTCCCGACGTAACAACCTTTCATCGCGTTTTATGAGCGTTGTTCCCTGACGGTTGTAGCAATAATTGTATAGTGCAGTAATATGCTTATTCTAAGCGATAATGGGATAATTTTATAATGTGGTAATATGCTTATTGGAAAGTGATCATTGTGTTATTATGGTTGTCCAGCCTAGTCCTTTTTCCTTATTTTAGATTCATTTCTTTCACTGGGCATCGCTGTTCGGACTGGCCTGGGCTCCTGCCCAAAACCTGCAGGAGATCCCTTTCTATTTGACTTGTTGACCGAAGATGTTGATCGTCATGCTGATTTCTTTGGTTTCCTGTTATTTCTCTTCATTCTCTCAGACATGAAATGAGAGCGATCAGGGATACTGTAGATCGCTGTTGCCTGCTCTGTCTTGGTTCGTCTCCGCAGATTGAGTTTGTGTCTGCGAAAGGTACAGCACAACGGTGATATTGATTCTAGAGCTAGGTACGCCAAGGGCAGGAGGCCTAACATGGTATCGCCTTCCAGCGCGGCTTCGGTATACCGATAGTGTTGGTGTATTTCTATTTGGTGCCGATGTCACATCCACAAATTTTATAATTTTGTTGAAACGCCTGATAATGTACAACATACAGTAAATAAGTGACCGATTACGAGTGTAGTCAGACGTGCGGTAATAGAAGGTGTCTGACCAAGTACGTTTGCCATAGTTAAGTTTAGCATATAGAATTCATATTCCTGAAAGAGCGAGAGAAGAGATAACCGGTTGTCAAGAGTTTTAGTAGTCATCCCTATTCTATATAAACCCCATACTTACTCCTGATAGTCGTCTTTACGTTGCAAGCAGTCATGCTGTCAACTTGATCTTCGAAGTACTAACCGCTTTGACTGAGTCGCGACTTCTACATCATTATGAAATATTCGTTAACTAAAATCCGCTCTAAATAAGTCGTGTGCTTTTACTTCACCGTGAAATAGTAAACGAGGCATTGAGTTTTGAACAATGTCCCTTCGGCTGAGACTTTCGGTCATCGTACGAGTTATTTTCCGGATAAAGTCCGCTGGTAAAACGTTCGCGAAAGAACTCATTATTAAATATGATTTCGATTAACTCGCATAATACAAATTTATAAAACAAACACCCGCTAGAACTTTATTGCTGTTCTAAACGTATCAGGGATCCAGTCGACAAGTTAATCTCTCCTGCCCTTTCTGAAATAGAAAGGTAAATGTGAGTTGTCAATTTATCAATTAACTGATTATCTATTCTTTGTCTGTAATAAACATCATAGAATCTGAACTACACCTCATTTATTTCAAACACTATACTGACACAATGCCCATAGGATTGCTAGTTATAACGTACCTACAACAAATAATTAGTCAGGCCTTACCAACCTGACGTAATCAGCAATACTGGTCTCTGTCATTCATATATTTCCAAAGTACCCTCGCCCTTAAGTCGGGACGTGACAGCTGATTTGCTAGCATCGGGGGCATTGTCACTTTTGTTGTGAATTTTCAAGTGTCTTTTTTTTAAATTCAAAATTTAAATTCAGTGTAGTTATAAGATAAAAATTTTGTGAAAGCACTTTAGAGTATAAGTCCTTCTTACATTCGTTAAACTGTCACCTTTGGGGCAAGGCAATGTTCGAAGTGCTTGTTAGGCGTTGGTATACTTCGCGTGCTTGCAAGCCCTGCCATCGTTAATAAATCTACGAAATACCCTACATCAACCTTGCATGTACTCTTTGCAACAAGATTGTGCAAGTGAAGGGTTTAAAACAGCGACAATTCAAATTTAATCAATCCGACACAACTCTTCATAAAAATTCCACGGGGTAAAAATTTATTGTATTTAAAAATCCAACCCCTCTTCTGAAAATTAACTTACTTTTCCAATCCAAAAGTTACCTTTTGTGATTTTTCTACATCAATCCTCAGTTTTTAACAGAATTTAACTCTGTGAAAACTTTCAGTTTATCTTAATTCGTTGGATTATTAGGGGTTCAAAAATTATCGAATTTTCTCTCAACTTTCAGTGAAAAATTTCAACTTTTGCCACTTATTTTATCATTATTATCTCATGGCTGAATTTAATAACTTTCAAAAGTTTCAGTCCTTATCAAAATTCAATTTTTCATCTTTATCACATTCATTGTGTTTTGCAACATAGCTTTCATCCCTTGGAGGCCCGAATTTTAGAAGCAGAGCCTTCCCATCGTATTAACATTCCAAAATTTAATCGAAAGTTAGTGCTCAAACTCAATGTCTGAGTATTTTTCTAGCTTGATAGCCAGACAAAAGTGCAGGACATTGATTTCAGTTCACTCAGATTGCCTAAAAACCGAAGCTGATGTCTTTGTGTTCGATCCATCCTTAAACACTAAGTCAATTCAAGTCCATAAACTACCGCCTTTTGTTGAAATAAATCATTCAAGAGTTTGCATTCACGAATCATCCACAATATCGACCATTGGTATTATACAAATTCCAATTTTAAAGAAAAATGTTGAATTTAACGTAGTGACTTCAGAATTAACTTCAGAATTGTCTCCATATATTATCGGGATTGTTGGGAGGTCATTTCAAACAATCAAATTTAACTAGTCCCGAGTTCCTTACATAATTTACCTGTATTGATAAACAAACTTATCGTAAATATGCGTAATGCAGACGCGTCTCTCACGGGCGATAGTAGAAGCGCGCAACCCCCAAAGTTTAGACGCAGCTCCGAAAGTTGCGCTCGAATACGACAATATTGTTGTCGCTCAATATCCTACAAGTTATTATCGTCAATGAAGATATCCTCAACCCAGTTATTCAGGATCACGGAATAGTAGTCCTAGACCTCACGTTCTGTTTGCAGCGACTTCGGACTCATATAAACCTCTCGACCAAAAGCAAAATACCCCAGGTGTAATAAAACATCCTTATTTACCTGAATATTCTCATTTTCCGCATAATTATATTCCTCCATATGAGTATCCGTATATATTTGACCCTTATCCTTATTTCCCAACTGCTCCTCTACAAACCGCTGGATATCCTAATTCATATTATTTGCATGATAGAACGAACAGTCCCCCACGTTTTCCATTTCCTATTCCAACAAATACAGAACATTCAAATTATTACTCCGATCGCCGAACAAACGCAGCGACGAGCACGGAGAAATAAAAGCGTCATACAAGCGTGCGAATTTTAATAAAACGCGACAACATTTTTGCACATTCAATCTAGAATCTCCAGCAGTAGAATTCTCATACTCTAATTTCAATAAATCAAAAGCTTCATTCTTAGTAGAAACTGGAGCTGACATAAATATAATAAAACTAGATTCTTTGAACGAAGATCTACTTGTATCAGAGAATGAATCCGTCAAGATCGTGGAATTATCACAAATTAGAATTTTCACATTGCGCATAGTAAAATTGAACCTGAGAGATTCTGTTGTAACTTTTCACGTTGTATCGTCACGTTTTCATATGAATACAGATGAAATTCTAGGACGAGAATATCTCCCTCAAGAAAATGTTAAAATTTTATTTTAGCATAATCATATGGTGACCCATTTCAACCTCATGAAACCTATACCGTTTATTAATCAAGAATCGATAACTGCCCTTGAAAATATAACTGACTATGAAGGAAAAGAAGTATCGCCTAAATTCAGAAAATGAAAAACAGTAATTTTTACACCTCAACAAGAAAGTCCATCAGACTATAAATTACTCTCAGTTTTTTCAACCTTATGTCAACCATCTATGAGAATTTTAAAAGAACTAGAACACCCGAAGAGCCCTACACAATCACATGAATGTAGCAGACCTCTGACAAACAAACCTTAAGTAGAAATAACTAAGGCTGACCATACACGCACACCCATCACTAGCGAATCACCTCTGTTACCAGTAAAGTTTACTAACATTCCCAAGGTGAATGTGCATTCCAAAATTCAGAAAGGAATTATGTACATTTCTCTTCTGCGGAGTGTAAATTCACTACCCCTGTAGGACGATTGCTTATAGACATAGGGACTATTGACCCTCAAAAGATCAAAGAAAAACATCCTAAGTTAGGTCAAGCTTTAGTAACTTCTAGTAGCCGATATAAAATGTACACGGTAATTATCAAGCACGACCATTTCGATAAACGTGGAGACGAAAATTCAAGGATCGGATTACACAATTTATACGTGGCTATGAAAAAACATACTGCAATTCAGGAAATACCAAATGGAAAGCGTGTCTATAAGCGTGTACAAAAACAAAAGCTTGCCCTTGAAAAACAATACCTAATATCCTTTTCACGTATATTTTTCTTTGTACAGACGGAATAACAATACCAACTTTTCTAAAGGGCAGACTTAAGCCGCAAGAGTCGTGCCAAAAGGAGAAGTGACAGATTCGAAGGACAAGGTTTTTTGCAAAATCAACCACAGTGTATACACATCATTTTATATAAGTTTACAAAATATTTTTAGCATTCTTGTTTTGGAAACTGATACTCAAATTTGAATTTGCTGAAATAATCATTATAAGATGATGCATACACTTTTAAAACTGACATGGATTCAAAATATATTAAAAAAAAGAACAAAAAATACAAAAATCACAAAACAACAAAATGAATAAAAATAGAAACAAACTTGCATCATATAAGGATACGAATAATCGTACCGTTATTAATGCAAAGGTAACTTCAGATACTTTGGTTTAACCACTTGATTGGCAGATGAAATGACATATATTCATCCCTAATCTGTTTATGCATAAATAATATATATTTTCAACAATAAGTATGTACAATTTTATTTTTCGAATAAATATGCATAAATTACGTCTTTAATGTCATTCAAGGGGCTGGTGTTAATTCATACACTCGAGCCTTAAATTTTATTGCACTATTAGAAATGTTAATATTGAAAATATTTTATTATTATTGCAACGGTTTGAAATTTAGTAAAAGAAAACACATCCAAAAATTTTGAATGAAATTCAACAAATCTATGTTTAACGATAAAACGTACTGACATAAACCGATAATGACCGGTTCTAAGTTGATCATTTGAGTAAGAATTCAAATATTATGGAAGGTATATGTTTTCAAAAACCTTAAGTAAATAATGAACTATATCAGATCTAGAAGGAATTATAAATCATTAGTAATATATGGACATAACAAAATTTTATACACGTCTGTATATGTGACAAAAAATTAATTATCGGATTTTTGAATTTAATCGCAAACGCAAAATGAATTTAAAGTCAGTGTCAAAACTCTCGAAAATTTAAAAAATTTAATCACTCGGACAACTATTTAAACAAGAATGGCCTACACTCTACATGTCGCACTGTTGTTTAGATGGACAACAACTCAACAAAGTCTCAGCATGCCAATTCTGTTCCAGGAAATAAATTCTTATCAGTCAGCAAAGAATTTGAGAGAATTACATAGTGAAGAATCACTAACAAAAATTGAAGGACAACTTTTGGACTTGGAAGAACAACAACAATAACACAAAGCAAAAAACCATTCTGTTATCGGAACCACATTTTCTTCACAATACTGATAATACTGTCAATAATGTATTTTGTAAGAAGAACATACCAAAAATTCGGAATTACTTCAACGAAACACGTAATCAACAACAACACAGAAATGAGATTAATGCCCCAGTTGATTGACAACACACCAGAATTACCAAGCAGCAGCGTGAAGAAGGAGCCGGCAACACAGGCGCACGTACCGGTGACCAACATCCGAATAGCGTAGGAAACTGTCCACTGAATTTTCATCAAGGACGATAAAACAATTTAAGGAGGAAGGGCAGGAAAAGCCACTTCAAGTTTTTTCTCCAAATCTTTAATCTTCATTTGAGAATTGAAGATTCTGCATCGAAGTCTGCCTTATCCCCACCAAGAAAAGATGAGCTGCACCTCAAGTACATATGATGACGTCACCATGGAAATCATGGACGCGCCAAGTACAGTAATGTAATCCGATTCCAGATTCCACCTGCAATGTAAAAGACCACCTACATGAAGAAAGCGGAATACCGACGAAATGGCTACTAGTTACCATGACATAACAACGTACAGACCGAATCTTGACTGAATCTTGACCTAGAAACACTACGACTTTCCGAATCTACCTTAATATATCATCATCAATCACAAATTTCCATACTAAATAGATAAGGGTCTCATCAACATTCCACAATTTAAAAAGTCAATTATTGTTTTCAATAAACTAAATATCAAGTTATATGATAATACAGTAAATGAAGAGCTTTAACTACCATATTCAAGTGAAACATAAGAGAAAAACTCAATCTTGTGTGTTCTTGATAAGAAAAGGCGCAAGTGTGTTTTAACTTGTTTGATCGTAAATCATAAGCTAACTAACGAACAATACTTTACTAATTCAGAAATTTCATAAGGTAAGCTAAGAAAATAAATCATTCTGTCACTCAATTCTTTGAGGTGCTTATCCTTTGAGTGCTGTGACATCAAGATTTCTATAATTAGAGCAGTTCAACATTTTCACTATATAAGACTCGCATTTAAAAATTAAACATCTGCGAACCTTTGAAGACTTTAACTGGCTCGTTATTTAAAAAGTTGAATATAATTACAATTGCATGAAATTAAATGAGTAATTCAAATATTAGAATACATTTTTACATACGTTTTCCAAATTCACAATGAAATTACATTCAATGTGAATTTAAAGCCAGAGAGTTGTGTTCTTTTATCCATAATCATACTAACATATATGTCTATTAATTTAATTTGAATACTAATACTGTTTTTCTACTGTGCAGAAGGAAAACGAACAAAACCTGTATCCTTAATTTGAAAGCTTTCATAGGGTTGCAGCCTCAGCCATAAGATCTGATAACAATCTTAAGGAGGGTGGACCCAATAAATAACATGTAAACACGAAGAGATTAGGCTGTTTTCATATACCTGTAGACTACAAACACATTTACATTGCCATCCTGATGAATACTGCAATGTTTAATAGGAGTGTTCAAGATTTTGCCGATCTTCATTATTTCAAGTCCAGGATCAACTGGTGGAAAAGGATACTACTGCACCAAGTAGATCATATAATTTATATTAACATTATTCCAAAATATAATTGAAGTAATGCAATCCAAATCATAATGATTAAAAATTATTGCATAATTGAGTTATCAGAAAAACCAAGTCTCAAATCCAAATTATATTTTGAAATTTTTTCTAACAATAAGGATTATCATGAAGTAATTCCTTTTTTTACTGACTGAACATATCACTAAGTATCACTTGTGTTTATAAAAGAATAACTAAATACATCAAGGACGATGAATGTTTTTAAGGAGGGAGGACTGTTACATCTGCAATTTTTTAAATTTTGTCGCAACGCCTGACAAGAGGCTACTGAACTTTCTTTGAGACAGACAAGTGATAATTACTCATACATGATCAGGTGCACTAACTGGATTCACTCAGTCGTATGTCTACTCATGATAATTACACTACTGACGATAAAGCAGAAAGCGCAAACTAATAAAAAGTGAATTACCATGGGTAGACAAAAGACTCAGTTAATGCCCATAATGTAACAAAAGAAACATTGACCGATATAAGATAACTACTCAATATCGTTCTGTCAATATGTATGGCACTAAACTGAATATATAAAATATCAGATATATAGGTAATAGGAATTGTGACGTTGCAGATTTCCTGCAACTCACAAATTCGATTCTTTATGTATTATTTTAAAGTTACAGCTCCCGCGTCCTCACAGAATGTAGAAAATTCGGCACTCCTCTCTTCTGTTTTATTTTTGTTATTTTATTTTGCTTTATTTTACGTTTTATGGATTTATTTTATGCTTTAATTATGCATCGCATTAATTTAATTTGTAAGTTAAATTTTATTAATTGATTAAAAAAGTAGCGTCACAGAATATATACATTTATATAAATAAATGTATTTTAATATTTTGACGTCTCACAGTCAACATACTATTCACCTGATAATGTACAACATAAAGTAAACAAGTGTCCGATTGCGAGTGTAGCTAGACGTGCTGTTATAGAAGGCGATAGGTTTGCCATAGTTAAGTTTAGCATATAGAATTCATATTTCTGACAGGGCAAGAGAAGAAATAACCCATTGCCGAGTGTATCAGTAGAGGGAACTCACGTATTAGTCACTCGCATGACTTACTGCGAGTCACTCACGTAAATCACTCTAAGCTCAATACTGGAAGTCGCACGTGCCATATCACATATTCGCGAGGTGCGTGCCATACCACATATTTGCGAAAGGCGTGACATTTTGCAATTCCGTATCCTATATAAACCCTAGAGTTACCCCTGATAGTCGTTTTTACGTTCCAAGCAGTCACACTGTCAACTTGATCTTCGAAGTTTGAACCGCTTTGACTAAGCCGCGATTTTTACATCATTGTGAAATATTCCTTAACGAAGAACCGCTCTGAATAAGTCCTGTGCTTTTACCTCACCGTGAAGCAGTTAACGATGCATTGAGTTTTGAACAGTCTCTTCGACTGAGACTTTCGGTCGTCGTGCGAATTACTTTCCGGATAAAGTCCGCTGGTTAAACCTTCGCGAAAGAACTCATTATTGAATTTGAATTCGATTAACTCGTAAAATACAAATTCATAAAATAAACACTTGGTAGAATTTCGTCGCTGTTCTACAACGTATCAGGGATCCAATCGGCAAGCTTATTTTCCTCGCCCTTGTGGAATAGAAAGGTAAATGTAAGTTTTTAATATTAATTAAATGTTTGGTTATTGACTAGAGTGATTAAATTGTAGGTTCGTCGATCTTTAGACGGTTTTTGATCTACTAGTCTTTTTATGTATATATGTTTTTATTAACAAGCTCTTGTCGCGCAACGCCGGACCTCTTCAGGATATACATATACATTTACTAAAACAAAACTGCGGATCCTGCTTTAACAGACATTTTCTGATGATAATTAATTCCCAAATAAGGTGACCGAATAAGTATTGAATAATATTGTGGTACTTACAGTTGAGAAAAACAAAGTTAAAATTGACAGTTTAGGTTGTGAGATGATAAACATTTTTCTCGTTGTTATGAGTTAGGTTAAAAATGAAAAAGTTATTATATTTGAATAAAACCGTGTACTCCTGGACATGCAGAGCATTATTAGTGTTAATTATTAATTATTATGGGCAATACTCCTCTTCACTATGGGTATCAGTGCGTTTGTTAATAGATTTATTATGTTTAACTATTCGAAACATTTCTTTAAATGTGTGTTTTTTATAATTATTATCGGTTCCTAGTATTTTAGGATTAGAAAAGTCAAAATTGTGGTCAAAGGTGTCAGAATAAGGAGCAAGAGCTGTGTTTCTAGAATTTTTTTTACAATCGTTTTTATTTTCTCTGATTCTATTTTTAAAATAACGCCCTGTTTGGCCGATGTAGACACAACTACATTCGCAAGGAATCAAATAGATTATGTGAGTTCTGTAATTTGTAGATACAATATCTTTATTTTTTGGAAACAGTAAAAAGGGCCTATCTCATATTTAAAAACGAATGCGATATTGAAATCATTGAAAATCTTTTTATAGAAACTGGTAAGTGTGTTTATGAAAGGAAGGACAATAAGTTTGCTTAAGTCGAATTTTCAGTTTATTACTCCTTCTTTAGGAGTCATTTTTTTGGGTTTTTAGCGTTTCTCCACCCCGTGCAACTAGTTCTCTCTCTCAACACTTCCAGTTTCTTCATCCATTCCCCACCCTGACCATTTCCATTCAAAATGCACTTTATTCTCTCTTCCATACTCTCCCCTCCCCCTCCGTCACCTGTACACCTTTCTAACACATACAACTATGATTCCTGCTCATATCTACATACTCTACACAGATTCTCTTCTTTATTCCTCCAATACTTACATGCTCTTACACCCTCTCCTATTCTGAATCTCACCACTCTCTTCCATTTGCTCTCCTTTAAAAATTTTTTTGAAGTCATCTGGCTCCCCCTCACTCTTCACCATCCTATACCAGCTGTTGTACCTTGACTCCGAGATTTTTGCCCATCTTTTACTTCTTGCCTCTCTCTCATCTCTTCCTCTATTCCCTGCCATCCTCTACCCCTAACTTGCATACCACATTCGAACCTCATTTCACATCTCTTTTCCTCCCATTTTGAATGTCCCACATTACCCCTCCTCTCTCTGTCCATAATGTCCCGGATACACGCTTGTGCTATCCTGCTTCCCTCCCCCCTTCTCCATCTCTCTTCAAAATTCCAGGATCTTTTCAGTTGCTTGACCACAATTTTATCTCGTCCTATTTCTTCCCTCAGCATATAACCTGGGCAGCTCCATAGTTTTGTCCTGTTCACGGAGTCAAATGCTGCTTTGAAATCCACAAACAGTGCAACTAGTTTCCCCTTTCTCCGTCCCAAGTTCCTATTGACTAGAAAGTTAAGCACGTATATGTTATCTGTGGTCCCCATCCCTTTCTTAAAACCCGTTTGGTTATGTGGTATACTTTCCTTTTCGTCCACCTGTCTTTCCAGCCTCTTCTTAAGCACTTCCGCGTATATTGTATAGCCCACTGATATGAGTGTGATACCTCTATATTCTTCTACCCTTTTTTCCTCTCCTTTCTTAATTAACGGCTCTACCAGCCCTGTCTTCCATTCCTCCGGCCATCCTTCGCCTCTCCAGACCTTATTGCAAATCTTCCACATCTCTTCTCTCACCCCTTCTCCACCATATTTTAGTGCTTCGTTTTCTATACCATCCTCACCTGTTGCTTTGTTTCTTTTCAGCTTTGCGGTCGGCTCTTCCACTTCCTTCCTAATAATCTCATTTTCGTTGTTTTCGTCTCCCGCCGCCGTCTTTCTTCATTCACCCTTTACCCTATTTTTCACGCCCACTAGCAGTCTCTTGAAATACTCCGTCCATTCGTCCATTCCTATTTCTTCATTTATGCCCTTTCTTCCACCTCTTTTCCTATTTATCACTTCCCATTCCCTCCGTTCTCTTACCGCTTTCTTGACCTCTTCCTTGTATCCTTCCTTCTTCCTCTGTCTTTTTACACTCAACATTCTTTCGTGATCTTTCCTTCTCCTGTTAAGTTCCCTCTTCTCCGTCTCCCCTGTTCTCAACTTTCTTACATTATCCTTTCACCTCTCTTTACTTTCCCTGCACTCGTCGTCCCACCAACCTCTCCTGCCCGCCTCTTCATCTCCTTTCGGTCTAACCTCCTCCCTTACCTCATCAATCACTCTCCTAAGTTTTTCTAGCATCACGTCTACTCCTTCCTCTTCCATACTCCTTCCCCCATTTCTTTCTTCTTGCTCCTACTGCGCTTTGGTCCTCCACATCTTAATGTCGCTATCACCGGAAAGTGCTCGAAGTCTATCTCATTGCCCACTTCCATTCTAACTATTAACGTCCTTATTCTTTCTTCTGCCAGAATGTAATCTATAATGGTGTTCCCTTTACCCGTGAACGTAATTTCCCCTTTCCCATCCCCCTTGGTATTTCCATTACAGATAAACCATCCTGACTCTCCCAACAAGTCTAGAAGCCTCCTTCCCTCCCGATCCGTT
>JAUMHM010083715.1:954-13060 GCA_032362435.1 Melikaiella ostensackeni
GGCCACAGCCGACCCCCCACTACAAATTTCTCACATCCGCCGCCCTACAGCGGAAGCCCCACTTTTAAGACCCCCCACCCCAAATTTCCCATATCTGCTGGCCACAGCTGACCCCCCGCTCCAAATTTCCCATATCCGTCCTATTCTACTTACAAGTAAAATACACATCGTGAATTTTGTTGTCAGTAGAGAAAATGCCCACTGCTCAAAAAGAATATTGGAGAAACACTGAAAAATATTGAATGATAAGCGCGTGGAAGAAGCGGATAGAATTTTTAAATGTATTTTTCAGAAGATCGTACCGAATTGCGCCACCGATGAATGATCAACATGGACATTGCAGATATAAACATGAGCTCCTAACAGTTTTTTCGTAATGATCCTCTAAGGTTACCGTGTAGACAACAGATTGTTTCTTCTCATTTTTCCGGCTTATTATATTATATTCGCTACCAATTATTTAAAATTCATGTATTTTGGGAAAATGATTATACGAAATCGGTGATTTCTCTAGATGACTTTCTGCGCTTTCGCCTCCTAATAAAATACCCTTTACACTTTTCATCATCTGCTTCGTCCACCTTGACCGATTGTTCTCTGGCTTCTTTTTTGGAATTTCTCCGAATTTTTCTGGAAAGTCATTGCGGTTAAAAAGAACACTTTCCGTCGACATTTTGATACCGCACTGCCTTAACTGTTCTGTCGGGTTAAGGAAGAAGTGATGTAAGTTCATTATCGTTTAGGCCGACTTTACCGCTGCAGATTAAGAGACAACAAACCGTAATCGTGAAGTCACATGCGTAATTTTTTCCTCAACATGGCAGTATTGCCAATGTAGTGACCGAATGCATTTTCGTTCAATCGTTTGAAGATTTTAATCTCACATGCAACATTGCTTGTAAACAAGGTTTGTCAATTCAAAATAAATCTCCTATACAAAGACGAATGGACAGGTCTTGGAACAGAGTATACTTTCAAGAAGAAAAGGTTGTTGCTCATAAAATTAATTGAAAGGCAGTGTCTACGCGTACCAAAAAGATGCAGCTATTCATACCGTAATTTCGGTACACGTAGTCACGGCGAGACTAAAAAACATTGTTTATTCAACAAACTTCATTCATTGTCTAGCGGTTGAAAATCGCTTCGAAACAAATCTTTAAAATTATACTGGTTAAACGTATTTTAATTCTAAACTCTATAGGAACTATGAAACAAAGCAAAGACTATGCTATGAAAAATATGCTATTATAAAAGATCTATGCTTTTGATTTTTCTCAATACTTGAAATAATATTTCTGTAATTATTTTCCTAGTATCGTACAATAATTATAGCAAAAATCTCATTGTAGGAAAATCATTATAAGCCTAGAATAATTTTCCTCCTAAAATATTTTCTTAAGGGTATTTTTTTTTTGTTTCAGAAAAATACTGACTGGGACTCTGACAAAAGATTTATGCTTTGACAATTATAATAAATTGAGTTTTCAATTTTTTAATTTTTTCTAACTGACTTATCAAAGATTTTGGATTCCATGTTCTCTCAAGATGAGATCCAGCAGTGAAAATTTACGTCCTGCAGGTAGTTGAGTGACTTATTCTTTGAGAATTCGCCTACTTTTGCTGGTCGTTATGGGTATTATCAACTGTTTTTGAGATGAATTAAATTTTCCATGAACAAGATCTTCAGGGTCCAAAATTCCAAGAATGTTACCATTGGAGTTTGATATTGTAGGAAGTTTTTCGTTTAGTAGTTTGTGGTGGTAACCGTTACGTTCAGCTGTTCAACAAATAAACTTAAATAAAACAAAGACTCATTCTATGCCTAATTTTCAGATTTTTCTAAATACCTAAAACGCACTGCAGTACGTGTATTGCGATTTTGAAGAATACACGCCGTTTACCATACAAGTATTGCAATTTCACGTTACAATACCAGTATTGTAATTTTGACCCGTCTAGAGGATGAGTGACCCTTTATCCAAGTATAAGGAGAATTGTACCATGACAGACTAGTGCGTAACGCACTCAACTTAGAGCTTGGCGGCTAAAGTTCGATCCTCCATGTCTGCGTGTTTCGATTTTTTCAAGAAACTTTCTTCCGCAGCATTACATTACATGTATGGCAATATCACAATACCAGCAGAAGAACAGCAATGTAAAAAAATTCAAAGCCGTTATTTTACTATAATGAGTGTCTTATAGACCCAAATTGAGGCAAACTTGTCACTAAGCATGATCGTAAGAGACTTCATCGACTTCAAATGTTCAGAAAATTGTCTGAGGATTGCTTGCTTTTAGTTTTGGGTTCATGCAACATGAATTATCTCTTATTGTGGAAAATGATCTTCGTCCTGAAGAAGTGATTTTTTAGATACTTAACGTATAAACAAAGGGACGTTTTGCCTAATCTAAAACTTTGGCCATTTCCCTTGTTTTGTGAGAAACCGCAAGCGGCTATGAAAATGCATTCTTTTTCAACTTGTAAAAACTTTGCAGAACAATAATTTAGTTTATTAATTGAGAATCGTCTAAACTTTTCTCAGAGTGTATTATTTTAGAATTTTCATGAAACAATACTCAATTTTTGCGTTTAAACCTCAAAATGCATAATTCCTGGTTCCGGTTACTGGGAAATCTACCTTAACACTTTTATAATGGTTGACCTATAATAATATCCCTATAATGATTTTTTTGGATTTGATTAGATTTTTACTCTATGTATACCGTCTTCGAGTTTTCACATATCTCGAATCCCCCCTCCCACAGAAAATCGTCAGACATTAGAACCCTTTAGCTCACAATTCTTCCAAAAATCCACAACCACCCCAACTCTCATAATAAGCATCCAAGCAATGCCTCTATTACTCAATCTTATGCATTTTTTCAATCTCTTAAATCGCCTACCGTCTGCAGTCGGATTTTTATTAAAAGCACTCACAATCGACTGAGTAAGGGAAGTGCAAAACTGCAAAAAAAACCAAAACTCCCAAGCTCAGCCGGTTACCGAGAGTCGAGTTTGCATGTAGACATTCGAATAGCACGGAGTAACCACATTTATCCTCGGCATCAAACCTCCCGCTCGACAGTAGCTAAACGCAGTGGACACACGAATAAGCTAAAAGGCCGAAGAGTCATCCATCCGAGCGCTAATCACGCCCACCTGTACTTGACATTCGAGATCTCGACGAGACGAGAATCACCACCCAGCTGCTGCCGTCGGTTGATGATTTTTTTTATTATCGCGAGATAATAGTAGAAAAACTGATAGTATAGGCAAATCATTATAAGTCCAGAATAATTTTCCTCCTGAAATATTTTCTCGAGAGTATTTTTTTTTGTTTCAGGAAAATACTGACTGGGACATTGACGAAAGATTTAAGCCTTGCGAACTGTAATAAATCGAGTTTTTAATGTAACTATTAATTACTTGTAATGTTTTTATCCGGCTTTGTATCTATTGTATTGCAGTTTTACATTCTTTCTAACTGACGTATTGAAGATTGTAGACTCCAGGTTCATGCAACATAAGACTTGGTAAAAATTTTCGACCCGCGGGAAGTTGACTGATTTCATCTTTGTGAATTCGCCTCATCTTGCCTGTTGCCAAAGGTATTATCATCCGTTTTTGAGATGAACTATATAGTCCACGAACAATATCCTGAGAGTCAAAAACTCCAAGGATGTCGCCATTGTAGTTTAATATTGTACGAAATTCTTCGTTTGATAGTATGCGGCGATAAACGGCACGTTTATCTGTTCCCACTAGAAGAGCCGCTCCAGGGTAGGCAGGATAAGAGATTTTCTGTAATTTCAAGAACGGGTGCCGACTACGAGGTGGGTCAGACAAGTCAGGCCTTTCAGGAAAAAAAGGCCTGACAGAAGTGAAAGGTCCTTCAGGAAGAAAAGGGCTGACAGAAGTAGAAGGTCTTTCAGGAAAAAAAGGCCTGGTAGAAGTTGAAGGTCTATCAGGGGAATAAGATATGTCAGAAGAAGAAGACCTGGCAGGAGAAGGAGGCGTGGTAGGAGAACGAGGCCTGGGAGGAGGCGACCTGGCAGGAGGAGTTCTGGGAGGAGCAGGGGGCCAGCGAAGAAACAAAGGTCCGCCTGGTAAAGGTCCGTTGAGAGGATTAGATAGAGCGTCAAACTGCGAACTCAAATCTGCAACAGAAAACAGAATTGGATAAATTTTATTACTTGAAATATATTTTAATTAGAACGATTAAATAGATTAATGCAATATTCTAAAGCAGTTAGCTATCTTAGATATAGTTTCAAGGACTATTCGAAATTGTACAGTTGAACTTTTGCGCTGTCATGAAAAAGTAATTGAAGTACACTAGAGCTCCTATATAAGAACAATTTCGGGGGTTGCTTCGCACTGGCCTTGGTCCCAAACCGGTACCTTCGAAACGCCAACAGTCAGAGCCGAATGAATTCGCTAAACACTAAAAAGGAACTGACGCATATGCTGCCAGCTGATGGAATTATCCACTGCGCGTACCGCCCGCTTTTATCGCTCCGCTTCTAGTGGCGACGCATTATTAACACTCCCTGTCCGCTGAGAAACTGCGTGAGCCAGAAGTTTTGGGAATTCTTTAACCGGATGCGCTTATATGGGACCTCTAGTGTAGTAAAAAAAGAGTTGTGGGTCTGAAATTTTGAAAGTGAGAGCGATCTCCTGTTTTGGATTCCAACAAGTGCTGTGCGAGATTGTCAGATTTGTTATTAGAAATGGTAAGCATATGTACCGAGTTGAAAAGCAAATTTTGTTATGCGTCACTATGAGTTATACTTTCTCGTAATAACTGATTAACAAAAGATTGTGTCAAATCAATTATTTTAAATATAGTAAACACGGAATGAAGAGGATCGCTGAATCTACTCTATAAATCTGAATTAGTAGAACTTTTTACTTTTTCAATTAGTAGCGCAATATTTGACTAAAAAATTAGTTATTTTCTTCATTTTGATTAACGAATTAGTAAGTTGTCGGCATCATCAGCCACCGTCGGTAACACGCTTACATGCGAAGTATCTTGAATCCAATCCAAGTACTAGTACCACTTCATATTTCAAAATATAATTATATTCAATTATTTCTAAAAAAATATGAAAATTATCACATTCTCATCTTTATTGGGAGGTATTGGTTTGATGTGAAGAATGACTTCCGCGGATTTTATCAAATTTCGACGTTTTCGAACTCACTGCTTAAGAAACAATGGATTTTGATCCGATGTCTGTCTGTCATCGACGTTTTCGTTGTCCTTGTCGCCTGTAAGCGCGATAACTCTCGAAGGAATTATCTGGTTGAATTTCGCTTTGGCACACTTTTTTGAGGCCCGAAAAAAAGGTTGAGTTCCCCAAGCAGGCATATTTGACCGATGGTTCTTATTTTATCCATCGAAAGTGCTATTTAAAAATTAGGAATTCTATTTTCCAGTAACATTGTACGGGATACGAAAAAACTGTTGACGAGCAAAATTGTTCATCTCTAAGAGATCTACAAATTTGCTTCAGCCTATTTTCCTATCAGGCGCATAGCTTTAATTTTAATCGTAAAAAATACTATTAAAAATAATGAATTCAAAATTATAAAAAAAACACACAAGACAGGGGAGAATTGGCGAATGCGTCACGGCGGCAAATGTGACGCACTTGTATTTATAAAAATGCCACATTGTCGACGAGTGGTATAAGTTTCAGAATATTTAATGTTGACGATGTAGACTTAAAAAAGGTTATAAAGTTAGTTTCTTAATTTCTTGGACAAAGAGTTAGTTTTGGTTGTCCTGCTTCTATTATTAGAGCGGCTAAAAAGACAGTGCAAAATTTTATGATTTTTCTCTAATGTTATAAAACTCTTTGTGAAATTCGTTGATCATAGTTCTTCGAATGCGGTAAAGTTGCATGTCCTAAGTAAAATTATTTAATCCCTACTTAAACAAATTTTTGTTCTACTCTATTCGCATGTAACTAATGTGGCGCAGTCGAGACTAGAATCGGTAGGTAACTTAACGCACAAATTTTTGTTTCAAATTATCTCTGATAAAAGTGAAAATATGAGGAATACTTGCTGAATTTCATAAAATGTTATTACAAGTGTTAAATAAGTCTTATTGAAACACTTTTCCAGTATCATAAGATTATTCTATGGTGTTATTCGGTTTTAAAAATTATTTTACTGTTTTGTAGGTTAAATTCGTTGTGATAGATCAGATGTTTAGAATACCAAAATCGCTGAAATGCTGAGAAAATTTACTTCATAACTTTGGATTTCTATTATACACGAAATATAAGTTCCAAAATTTCAAAATTAGCTAAACTGTAATAAAGATATGCAATTTTACTAAAATTTAGTTAAAATTCATTAACAAATCCTTCTTAATTTTCAATGAGAAATTAAAATATGAGCATATCGCATTCGCTTCAGGATGAGCTAATTAGGCGCTTGTGCACTATTCAGAAAAACACTTTAATTAACCGTTTTGATTGACTTAGATATAATTCTTCGGGTGTAGTTCCGAAACCGTCGGACCTCCGATTTTTCTAAAACTACGTATACTTTCACATTGTGACGCACTGATTACGAATATGATAGTGAAAATTAGCGCAAATTTGATTTTATGGGAAAAACCATAAAAAACGTATGAAATCATGGTTTTTTTTATTTATTTCCACGAATAATGGAAATTTCGGGAAATATTTCAGATAAAAGTTATAAATCTCATCAAAGTGCACATTTTATGATATATTAATTTCGAGCCTATAAGTAACAGTTTTCGGGATATTCGAAGTTGAAGATGGAAAATCACAAATATTTCATCTTTCTTAAAGTATTACTGTTATCTATTTCTGTGAAAGGTCACAGAAAGAATGTAGGTTACGTAGGTTTCCCTTTCTAACGTCACATCGGGGGCGGTGAGGCACCCCTGTGACTGGTCACAGAAATAATGCAGATTACGTAGGTTCCCCTTTCCAACGATTCATGGAGGGCGGTAAGGCGTCCCCGTTACTGGTCACAGGAATAATGTAGGTCACATGAGTTCCCATTTCCAACTTCTTATCGGTGGCGGAACTGATAATAGAAATAATGTAGGTCACGTAGGTTATCTTTATAACGCCTCATCGGGGGTCGGGAACGGACGCCTGTGACTGGTCACACAAATAGGGTAGGTCGAAAGGGTTCCCCTTTCCAACGTCTGAGGGGGGGGGGGCGTGGAAGCACTCCTGTGACTGGTCACAGAAATAATGGAGATCACATAGATTCCCCTTTCCAATGTTTTCCAAAAGAGAATTTAAAATCACCGAATTACAGTTGTTAGTGGTTTGACCTTTAATTTTAAAAGGTCTGCGCAAAATTGTGGGGAAGTACAAAGACCGAGCGCGTAGGAGAGGTAAATATATCATCGAGCGCGAAGCGTAAGACCGGACAGACGCACGCCCTAGGCACGTTCAAACCTGCGAGCGAAGTGAGCCGCGCACGTAGCTCGCGATGGGAACGTGCATGCGGCGTTCAGATTCTTCAACATTTTATATAAGCGCGCGAACAGCAACCAATGACGCGCTATATGTACCGGATGCGCAATAGTGCACGGAGCCATCGTGGGAGCACTGATGCGTCGTAACTTTGGCGTTTTCGTTATGCGTATTTGATGAAATGCATTGTCTTTAGCAGAAGTGTTTTTGTCTTTTTGAGATTCGGCTCTAGTTCCGTTATACTGATCAAACTCTAGCGAGCACCACAGGTAAAGAGCTTCGCGAAGCCATTGTACTAATTCACTGAGAAAATATCTTCACGCGGGCCAATTAGTATTCAAAATTTTGCGTTTCAGGCATCACTCTTCTTCTGATGAACAATCGTCCTCCGTACATCCCTATCCTTGCATACATCTTTTGCTTCCGTTACATCCATACATTGCTTCATGCACGCTCTTGTGTTTCTACGACTTCTAATATTTCTTCACAGCAAAGGCGCATCTGCTATTCTGCAGAGGGGCATGACTGTGAGGCACACCGGTATCTCACTGATTCAGGAAACATGATTGATTAGAGATACCATAAGGAGATTAGGGTGGCTGTTTTTATTACGGGGACCCCATTGCGACCAATTCCAGAGCCCGCATTCTGGCGAGAGGAGTCAACATTGTCCCGCTGCAAGAATCGTGTTGGAGGGATCTGATGGTGATATCCGCAAACTTTAGAGGAATCGGAAAGCTATTTATAGGATCGGCCTACTTTCTGTATGACAGCGAAACCAACCCACTAGAGGAAGTACGCACGACGTTTCACAACTTGATCAGGGAAGAGGGAAGAGGTACCGGTAGCTTTAGGAATAAAGTGAAGAAGTGCAGAGTCTCGGGCGAACCCACTCTTTTATATCACTCACAGATAGAGTTCATGTTGGGACCTACCGTATTCTCGAGCCGTGCGTGGGCCAGAAGTCCAAGAAGAACGGACTGAAATCAGTATTCTACTGAATTAAGGAATGCACTCTCAAAGGTGCCGAAGTCAATTAGAGATGTGGTCATCCTGGAGATGGCAGCTTAAACTTTTACGGGGGACATGAAATCAACTTATGAAAGACATTTATGATCCTCAAGAATTCGAAAGGCAGGGGAGACGCACGGGTGGAACGGGAAGCTCGAAGAGCTTCGCAGAGAAACCGGAAAGAGGTTCAGATGATCCAGCATTGGCAAAACGAAAGAACTATTCTCTCGGAATCCGGATGCTATTCTCGGCACTCTTAAACTGTCTGACGGAGGCTACTGAGCGTCGGACGGAGAGACCCTGACCCACCGGATCAAGGCACATTTTCCAGGCTTAATGAGGCCTGGGAAAAAGGAAACGACACCTCGAAGGCATCTTAAGTCGTCTGTGACTCAACTGGGCCCGCAACGGCGGCTAGTCCACGAGATTGTAACTCCTTTCAGCGTCAAGTGGGCCCTGAAGTCCTTCAGCCCTTGCAAATCTCCTGGTCCAGATGGCATACACCCGGTCTTCCTACAGAAGGCTGGAGAGTCCATCATAGGCCCGCTGGTGAGACTTGGTAGGGCTAGTCTGACATTGGGATATATTCTGATGGCATGGAGAGGCACGAGAGTGGTTTTCATTCCGAAAGCTGGCAGTCATGCAATTTTGGTGCCTACTCCGAGCGTTTCCGCTTCTACTTGCCAAAAAGGTTCCCAGAACCTTTCTCTAAAAGTATGCTGCCCTACTTGAATGAGCCGATGAGCGACGTCTGTGAAGTCTTCAAGACACTATTTTCCTGATGAAAACTATATTAATAAGTTTTATCACCTGAAACATTACCCGTTAGTGCGCTCAAAGTGCCAAATGGGAATCAGGAGATGTGAAGCTATACTAACTAAAAAGCCCAGTCGGAACTACAGTCGCAGTCGCACATACATTTAGCGAGAGAGAACTACGAAATTCAGGGTATGTGGATACTGATCTTGTCTTTGAAGACCAAGTCTGTACGTGTAAATAGAACTTTATATGCAATCGCGTGTTTCGTTTGTCTCAATGTAAAGGGGCAAAAGAATGTGAACCTGCCGATGTTTGGACAAACCTGCGAGATGATACTTGTCAGGGAGTGCCAACTGTACCTTCGTACAGTTATTCATATGACTTTGCACTTTGACTCTGACTTGGATGCCTATGGTGTTTAATGTGAAAACGAAACGGGTGGTGCTTTTATCTCAACAGTAGATCTCGCATTTTACAGACCATACTCTGCATGGTCTCATCTCAATTCCGATGAGCAATTCAGCAGCTTGCATCATAACCTTCTGTAAGTATACTTTCAAGTGAGTATTACAGTACAGGGTTGAGCTTTATAGCTTTGGTCTTTCGTCCAGGAGCATGATTGGTTTTCAGATTCCAGAACTTTGTACGTGCACGTGAATGCTCTTAATACACAATCCTACTCAAAAACTGTTTTTAAACCTACATAAATATAGAAGAAACCGAAGCCATTTCCAAGGAAGAAGTCCAAAGGAGACAATTACGCCAATACAATTTTTTGCTAAGGACCTGATGCTTGGTAATTTTATTTTGATGGTCTTTATTGGGCAATAGGTTGTCATTTCTGATAATTTATGTATTGAGAATTGTACTTTACAATTTTCTGACGCTACAATCAAATAATATACTATCTGTATTCATATTATTACACTTACAGAGCCACACATTGACGGGGAGGTCCTTTTCGACTTGACTGAGAATGATTCGAAAGAAAATTGTATAAAAATGGGTTTCAGGATTCAGGTTTCAACTTTTCAGTATTTCGTTAAAAATTGTCTTCATAACAAAATTTGTATTATGTTTCACTTTAACGCATCAATTATTTTCTAGAAATTTAGCTCTATCTGAGAAATACTTGAAGATCCCGTTCAATGTCCAGCCCCTATATAGGACATCGAACATGGCAACTTTGTAGAATTTGAGCGAAGAAGTTTTGTGCGAATACTTATAGCAGAATTGATCAAATTCTACCAAAATGATCAGTCAGCCACTCATATTTTCTAGCACTCCAACTGTGAGCGAATATCCCCAGTCCTGCTTAGGCCTGACTTAGAATGTTCATTCCACATTTCAATTATCAAGAATTTTCCGATTATGTCTTCAAGTACGTAATTTTGTATCGTCAAGCTAAGCCGTTTTCTGTTGGACATCCAAATCTATGTTGTAATTAGGATGTTATTCTACTTGTACTAGGTGTTATTTACAGATATTTGTTGATGTTTTTATAGATCGAGCTCGAATGTGAACGAATAATGAATCTATAAGGAATTGAGAAGGATGATTTCCTTAGCCACTTCTCCAGATTTTATTCGAAGAGAATTATTTATTACGCAAAGTGGAATCAACCAAATATTTTCATGGCGGCGTCTGCTATGAAGGACGGCAATTTTGCTTATATGTACATTCTTATATTGTTTTTTTTTTGTATCCAACCGGTGACATTGGAGTCAAAGTAACTCACTTACTCTTACAGAAAATCTGCTTGCATTAGTCATTTCACCAGAAATTTTTCCTAACACCAATTTTGAAACTGGAAAAAAACAGAAAATGTATGTGGAAGAGAATGTGAAATCTGCCGTATCGAGCAGCGATTCACCCCAAATACCAAATGTAAGTTCAAAAATAGGCAATGGGGCAATCTTTACAAAAACTATTTATCGGAATAAATTAATTTCTTATGTAGTATACTCCCAGTATTTGCCCTTCTGACGGGGCTGTAGGGGAGTATAATTCCAAGAATTAGGCACTTACTTACCTCCACTCTAGACTACTCTACGTTGGAACTTGCACGTTGGTACATGCGCAGGCTGGCGCAGAGACTCGTAGTCGCCCAAGTGGGAGACAAGATAATTTGTGCGTTAAAAAAGGTGAGGAGGAGAGCGTGAGTATATAAAGAGGGCAAATACTGGGAGTGTATCGTATTATTATTATTATTCGAAATATACTTTTCTTTGGTTCAGGAGGGATCCAGCATCAAAGCGTCGATAAGAGAGCACTCAGAGCAAGAAAAAACAAACGTTTAGCCTGCGTAAAAGCGTGAAAGAATCTGCGTGGAAGAACGGGGAAAAGACACGTTTTTCGTATGAGGAGATGGATTTCTGATCAGTCCATCAAAGAATGCCAGTCCTCTTGAGACGGTCGACATTTGTTCTTATTTGCTTATTAACTATTTTCACAAAGTACCCATCTATGTTGTTGAGACAAAACGATCGAACAATTTAAACAAACTGAATTTGAGTGACAGAATTAACATTCTTCAACAATCAGCGCATAGATCATTTTAAGCTCATTTCCATATTCGCATAAGTCCCAACAGCCAAATATTTCATCAGAGCCAACAAAATACACCACATCTACATTGACTTGTCTAGATCACAGTGCGACATTCCTTTTAGGAATATCTTATACTGACTTTTGGCTACTTTTTCTGGTTTGTGGCCCATAGTGCCTTTCAAAAATCCGGAAAATATCATGCAGATATTTTGCGGCATTCACGGGATATCTCTCAATAGCATGTGCTGTGCTAGGATGCTTCTATTTCACAAGTTGAAATATTCGCAGGTGAGGGAAAGCATGCGCA
>JAUMHM010083716.1:0-13057 GCA_032362435.1 Melikaiella ostensackeni
CGAACTTCCCCCCCCCCCCCATCATGTGTCTAACGTTTCTCGCTACCATTGAATCCCTATACCATGAGCTAGGGAATTCATTATTAAATAGTTAGGGAATTTTCAGGTCATCATTATACAGGCCAAAAAAATTAACATTTTTTTGTATCCAATAAAATTTTAGGATATACGGATTAAACAATTCAGAAAACTTGTAATTAAAGAAAATATAGCTCTGAAACGAACTGATTAAGTACCTCAAAAAAGACTTCCAATGAAATATATTAGACACATATTTTAGTATTCTTTAGCAACACAACTATTGATGAAGTAAAGACACCAGTCAATCAAGCATACGGGAAGCGTAAGACTAATGAAATCTGAGTGAAATATTTGTTTGTTTCACATTGGGGCTAAATGTTATGGTACAAAATGTATCCAATATGGCGGAACAAAATTTAAAAATATACTTCTCTTCTTGTGGAAACGATATCGCTCTTCATCGAAAGATCTGTTCAATCCTTTTCGGCTGTTTTTACTAGAGTGGTTGTTTCTTTTCAAACACCAGCGGTAATTAGCCATTATTTTCGTATTCCATCTACCTTGGTAGTGCTTCTCCTTGTGCTTCATGTCTTGGTGAAAACTTTCACCTACCTCTTCACTGAATTCTCCAATAATGTCTGGAAAAATGCTAGTAACTCAGCTGAGTTCTTTGAAAGATCTTAGTTACGCACAAAATCATCCAGACTATTTGGATCGAATAGTATAGGTTCAAGATCAAGAGAATCTTCAAAATCTTCAAAATCACTGCCATCAAAGCTTTCAAATGTTATGTCATCAGTATTCGCAATCTCGACTGCATTTTCATGTGAAGTACGAGTTCCGAACTTAGCTGGACTCATCGAGATTACACTTGGATAAGCCATTTCATTTCTAAACCTTTCATTATATCCAGTAATATTACAAGCACATAAATAGCAATCATCACTGTGACTTGTTGGCTCGTGCAAAATTGCAGGTTCGAGGACAACTTTTCATCTTGAATCACGTTTACTCCAATTATTTAATATGATTCTGCATGGATTGCATATACATCGACGTACCCATGACTTATCTAAGTTTGTGTTGAATATTATAAAACAATCGAAATATATTTTTTTCAATAGAGTCAGTTATAAGCCTGCAAGTGTTTTTTTTCAATAGAGTCAATTATAAGTCTGCAAGTGTTTGCAGGTTCGTAATGACCAGACATAACAAATCGTATCATATTTATCTTTGCATGGCAGTCTTAAAGACATAATTCAACCAATTGAACTTCCAATTAGAGAAATCGTAGCTCTGAAAAAACTGATCAAACACCTTGAGCAAACTTTCAATGAAATTTTATTATATTATATTATATTAAATATCTGCATGAGATTTTCCTTTATTTTCCATTAGCTCCATATCATGTTTTGTTTTGTACCATAGCATTCAGCCAAAATGCAAAGCAATATAATAGTTTCCTCATATTCCATCACTTTTACGGTTTCCATATACTTGATTGACTGGTGACTCGATATATAGTTATGTTGCTTAAAAATACTAAAATATGTGTCCAATTCTAAGTTTCCAGTTCAAATCCCATTCAAATTTTCCTTTAGGTATTCAATCAGTTCTTTTCAGATCTATATTTTCTTCGATTGAAAGTTTTTTGAGTTGTTTAATCAGTATATCTGAAAATCGTGTTCCGCCATCTTGAATTTTGCAAATCTGTGCTCAAATTCGGATTCAGCAATCTCGAAAACCTTAAGGCAATCGAATAACATAATTTTATTCTCTTTCTCCGCCTTCTTTGCTAGTTTTTCAATGTGAAACTGAAATGGTTAATGTGTCATATCTCGAAGAAAATAACTCGTTTCGGGATGACCAAGAATGTAAATCAAAGATAAAAAGAAGTACTAATCGATGGTGTTAGCAGTTTTGAGAGGAAAAAAATCGCTGCTCACGTGATATTGTTTCAAATATGGCTGAAAATGGACATTTTTCCACTTTTAGGTTAGAATATCTCGAAATCTTAACGTATAGGAAAAATTTCGAAAACGGATTCGTTTCTAGGACATCAAAATTCTTCGGGGTCACCTAGTCTTGTCTTTGGGTACAAATTTTGTCGGCCTGCGTTATTAAAGTTCGTTGAGAGTAATTTTTCGTCGATTGATTCCAAGAGGGTGCCCGGCGCCGAGAATAAAGAGGTAATTATGTAATAAAGAATGATCTGATAGTCGAGAGCCTTTTATAACTTTTTTTTTCATAAACCATGTTGGAAAATACGATTTCTTTACGTTTGGGGGTGGTCTAACCCCCTATGCATGGAAACGTACTCGACGTCATCCAAAAAATTCAAGAAAAATCCACCGTTGTTTTTGCACAAAATGAAAACTTTTTGGGAGGTGTCCCAACAAATAAACGGAACTTTCTGGTGCTGACAACGCTGTCCGGAATCACTATCACGAATCCCTCTGTTTCCGGAAACAGCACGCCTTTTTCAGCCAAATATTGGATGCTTCTGTATTCACTTCATGTTTAGCTAACGTTTTGGAATGTTCGACGTGGATAGCATTTTGTATCCATTGCATTTCCATTTTCTCCTATGGTTTCTGCCCTGATATTCAAGGCATCCTGTGAGGACAAGTTCAAGGGCGTGTAATCGAGATCTGGTTCACAGATAGTGTTGTAAAGCGCAACATCTGGCTTCCTGCTAAAATAGTCTTACAAATGTATAACTTGTGATAAACACAGCTGCTTAACATCTACAAAGTTGATGTCATGACTAAGCACCGAATGCACTACAGTAATTCGGTGATTGAATGGGTAGTTCTACCACGACATAAAGGGGTTAGAGGCGTTGCAGATGTCAATAAACTGTGTATATTACAAGTTATCCAGTTGCGAGACTACTTTACCAGCAAGTAAGGTGTTGCGCTTTTCAATACCATCTGTGAAGCAGATCTCGATTACACGCCCTTGAACTTGTCCTTAGAGGAAGTCTTGAATATCAGGGCAGAAAACAGAGGAATTGTGAACGCAATGGAGACAAACAGCTATCCACGGCGAGCACCCCAAAACAATAGATCAGCATGAAGTAGACAGAAAGGCATCCAATATTTGGCTGAAAAAGGCGTCCTGTTCCCGAAAACGGAGTATATCGTAAGAGCAGATTCAGGACAGGGTTGTCAGGCCCAAAAATTATCGCAAGCACGTGTTACATCAAGACCTGGTTGAAAGGTGCCGATTGTGTGGAAACGCTAACGAATCCATCGAACACATTATTGATGGTTGTCGCGTAATGGCTCAGAGAGAATACATGCACAGGCATAATGACGTAGCGGGCATTACACATCAACAACTTGCTCCAAGACTAGGACTCTTGACAGAATGGATGCCGTTGTAGAAATACATTCCAGTGTCCGTTTGAGAAAAGAAAGACTACATCTTATAATGGGATATTACTATGCAGACGGATCATCATATCCGAGCCAATCAACCCGATATCGTGATGCGTGAGAACAAAGGTGGAAGAGTTTATATCATCGACATTGTTTGACCACTTAACCGGACCTTGCAGGTAACCTATACAACCAGGATCCATAAGTATAGCACTAAACATTTCGAACATCTAGGAGACAGTAAGGTACTAGCAGCAGCTCGAAAGGCGGGCTTATTAAACACCTGTCGCATTGTAAGAAACATCCTAGACTATCAAGAAGTAGGCGACTAAAACTCCATGGAGTACCAGATGGTAGCTCTAAAAAAAGCATCCACAGGCGATTAATTTCACCTCCAACGCTCTCTCGGCGGTAGCATTGCTACTGATAGGGTTTTCCATGCTAGACAGGCGAAGAACCAAGAGAGAAAGGGCTAAGAGGATCACGGTAACTGTGCAGCCCCAGATCCGGACATGGTGCACAATTTCGGGTACAAGTACCTGACGGGTGTGTATCCTGCGTTGGCAAGGTGTTTCCAAAAGGTCATCGAACTTCCAGATCTGATGCCAAGCTTCATGCTCAAAGGTACCACGTATATTATGCTTAAAAAACCAGACGCTCAAAATCCATCTGTATTTCGACCAACAGCCTGTCTCCTAACGATTTATAAGTGCCTTGCAGCTATAATTGCAGATAAAGTTTACTCTCATTGCAACGAGAATAAAATCCTAACAGAAAAACGAAAAGTATGCTGCAAAAACTCGCAGCGCAATTAGGATCTAGTCACCATTGAAGCTGTGGCCATGTCGCAAGCTAGAAAACATCAAAGAAACTTGCTTGTGTCCTATATTGACTACAAGTAAGCGTCTTCCTCGGTACCACATGACTATTTGCTTGAAGTTTCAAAAGTTTACAAGATCTGCCCACGTATCATCAACTTCCTACTTCGTGCGATGATGCTTTGGGGAACAAGAATCAAGTATTTTGATCATGGGCCACCAAGGATAACTAGATTAATTCGCATCACGACGGGTATCTTTCAAGGAGTCTCTTTTAGTGCATTATGGTTTTGTTTAGCGTTGTATCCATTGAGCAAAACACTAAATAACATGTCTCATAGATTCAGAGTACATGATATTGAGGATAGTCATCAACTGACCCATGTCATTGGAAAACTGCTTTGTGATATAGATCACTTGCTGTAGTTTCTGGTTTGAACTAGCGTACAGTTTTAGGTCATCCATGTACAGAAGATGGGTATCGACTGACCTATTCTCGTTATCATGTACTCCGAACCCATGAGACATGCTATTTAGTGTGACCATTTTTTCGGGCTTAACTTTTGGTGCTGCATAAGGCAGTTTCGAGTGAAAAACGGATGCGAGAACTCTCCTTCCCGCTTCTCTCGGTTCGTCCACATTGGGCATTAGTCTAGAGATATTTCCTCTACTTTCGATGGCCTTATTAATCACTTTTACTATATGGTGACGAAAGTTTAGTTTTCTGTCCAAGTCCACTCCGAGGTAAGTGAGTTGATTCCTTCACTTCGCTTCCATCCCCTCCAGTCCTAATTTCGGGGTCCTGAAACATCTCCTGTCTGTGCCCAACACTGCTTCTGTTTTGTGTACGGTCATCTGAAGGCCTCTCCCATCCAGCCAGCGCTTGGCTCTCCTCAGACTCTTGTTGACCCTCAGTTCCAGGATATCGACATTTTCCGCTGTACAGACGATAAGGTTATTGTCTGCAAATCCTACCAGTTCGATGCCTTTGGGCAGCTCCATCTCTAGGAAGTCATCGTACGTGACATTCCATATGAGGAGGCGTACCATTGAGCCCTGTGTTTGCCTCACACGTCATTTCCTCCTTGATGGTCCTAGAATCTCCCTCATAAACCACTCATCTATCACTCAGATAATTGTCGAGCATATGGATTAGGTATGCTGGGACCCTTTTGCTCTCTAGTGCGTCGATGCAGTTTTTCCGCCGTACTGAATTGAAGGCGGTCTATTGAGACGATAGCGTAAAACCCCCTTTTCTATCCTTCCGGTTTTGTTCCTGGCCTTCTTGGCCTTGTCAACCACTGTCTGAATTGCGTCGACAGTCAAATGTCCCTTACGAATCGAAATTGCTTCTGAGACAAGCTATGTTCTACGGTTATGTGTCTTTGGGCCTGGGGTTTTTTGTCTAGGTACCAACTTTTTGGTAACTATTTTATGCCCCAAGCCCCATGTGTCCATCTCGACCTCCGCAATCAAGTCCTTCCAGCAGTTGGTCTGACTGTTTTTCATCGCTTTTTTGAGACGTTTCTTTGCCGTCTTCCATGCGATTTCACGGGACCTGTTTCTCTCAGATCGGGAACTCTCTCTCCTCATTTTCAGGCATTCTTCACGTAATCTTGTCAGTTCCTCGTTCCGCATTCCTTCCACCTCTACCAACGCTTGCCTACTGTCATTTTCCCGAAATTGGCCTATCTGTAGTTTTGGGTTAAGAATTTGGATCCCAGCCCCACCTGATGAGTCTTGGTACAAGATCGAGAGGTCTGGCTTTGTACATTGCTAACTAAAGAGCAGTGTGTCATCTTTCCTCTCTGATTGTTTGCTTTAGCAGGTCTCGGCTAAGTCGTACCTTTTGAACAGCTTGCACGGTACTTCCATGTCTCCTTTTCCCAGTTTCGCTCTCACGGCTGTGACTGTCCCTTCCTCCGTTGTCATTTCGTCTAGGTCCCTCATTTCTAGGGATTCCTTAGTGATCAACGGCTTGACTTCCGCCTTGTTTCCAATCGCGATGGTTCGCGCTTAACTGAAGGCAGCGTTGTCCTGTCCCCTTTTGAGAACAATAAGAATATCTTCCTGTTTTGTTATCCTGATGGAGAGGACCTCCGTGCTTGTCGATGCCGGACTCACCCTCTTTTTCATATCCTTCAGGATATCTGCGTAGGAATGACCTTTCTTCGCCGTTAGTTTGATCGCGTCGCTGGGTCTGGCTCTCCTGACCGGCTTCGGTTTCACCTCCTTCTTCTTTTTTGGAGGTCTCTTCCTCTTCTTTTTGGCCTTTTACCTTCCCCGCGTTGAGGTATTCCCATCCGAAGTTTTGGATGCTCCTCTCTTTTCTGTCCTCGGGTTCGATTGAGGGATAGTGGCCGTATTCCCAAGTGAAACAAAGCTGTCCCTTTGCCTACGCGCTCTTATCGGCAGCCTGATTTTCGACAGTTCCTTATCGAGGCTATGAGGAAGGCCTTTTGTAGTGCCTCGATGTTTTTCTGCTTTTCTTCCAGCAGAGTCAGAATAGTACCCCATTTCCTCATCCACGATGGCGTGAGCAATTCTCCTTTTTTCTTGTTTTCTTGCGTTTGGTCCATAAATAATTTTACAGCGCATCGTGCGTGGAGGGGCGAACCGTAGTAGTTGGGAGCGGGTGTACCCTCGGATCGCAATCTTTTCTCAATTCCCCAAGGCCCACCCTTCGTTTAACCGGTGCCGGAATACACGGACGGACCGGGCTCGCCCGGAGCAATGCAGGTGCCGACCCCTGCATCCACCACGCACTCCCTGATCAGGGCCCGAAGCGGCTATTCCCTGGTCCTATGCTGTATCTTACACCTCGGCAGAGCAAGCTCACATTAGGCTTTCTGCCACCCCAGTGGGAAACTAACCGGGCATGGTTCTTACCACTCCCAGTGGGCTATACGAGGAACCGCCACATGAGGACGTGCCACGTAGGGGTTACAGACTCCACCGGTGGATTATCATCATCATTATTATTGGCATTTTTATTATTATAAATATTATTATTATACCATCAAACCAAATCCCCGTATAAAGCGTAACTCATTCGGTTCTAGCTTCGTTGCACTACCGGGGATCAAGGGATTTATATGGTAATGGTAAATAAGAGATGTATAGGAGAAGGGAGAAGTGAAAGCTATTCACTAGGGCCCATGAGTATCCAAAATCTTTTGTTTCAGGCTTCACTATTCTTTCTGTAAACGATTATTCTCCACACATCACTATGATTGCATACACCTTTTTCTTCCTTTAAATCCATACATCTTTTCATGCTAGTTCTTGTGTTTCCACGACTCTTTATACCTCCTTGCTTTATAGTCTTATTCACACATTCCAACCATTCTTTCTTCGATCTACCTGTGAGTACGTTACCGATCGGGAAATGTACAGCAATTTTTGTACAATGGCGATGTGCATAGGCCGCTTTGTACAATTTTTCGAAATACCTGGCTTAGCACAAAAAGTTTTTTGTTCATCCGCTACTTGAAAAGATCGCAGAACTTCTACAGTAATCAAAATGTTTGAATGTTGTTTTAACCTGCCTAGGGAATAACCCTCGCAGTGACACCGATATAAATTTCCTGTGAGGGATGCTAGAAATTTTTGTTCATCCCCTACTCAGAAAGATCGAAGAGTTTCGCATGGGTGATGTTCTAACCTACCCAGGAAACCACCCTTGCTGTGATATCGATCTAAATTGACTTTAAGGGGTAGTAGAAGTTTTTTTTCATCCCCCACTTAGAAAGATCGAAGAATTTCTGCATTAATCAAAGTGGTTGGTATCGCGGATTTTTTTGAATAACTCAGTAACGCAGTGGATGATCTAATATCCCAAGAAATCATGTTCGGAGTAGAATCGATCTGAATTTACTCTGAGATGTGCTAGAAATTTTTGTTCATGCCCTGCTTAAAAAGGTCGAAGAATATCTTCATCATTGAAAGTGGTTGGCAGTACGGTTTTTTCGAAAAACTCAGTGACGCAGGGGATGATGTTCTGACCTACCCAGGAAACCACCCTCGGAGTGACACGTATCTGAATTCACTTTGAGAGGGGCTAGCAATTTTTTTTATCCCCCATTCAGAAAGATCGAAAAATTCCTGCAGCAGTAAATGTGGTTGAACCCTAGGATTTTTTTGATAACTTAATGTCGCATGGGATGATGCTATAACATCCCTAGGAAATAACCCTTGGAGTGATACCGTTCTCAATTCGCTTTGAGGAGTCTTAGAAATTTTTGTTCATATCCTACTTACAAAGATCGAAGAAAGATTTCCTTAGTAATCAATGTGGTTGGACACTAGGATTTTTCATAGGGATGTTCTCACATCCTTTTCTGGGTCATTAATTCGTTCTAAAATCCGTGGTGCCAACTACTTTGATTACAACGGAAATCCTTCGATCTTTCTAAGTATAATATTTCTAGCAACCCTCAAAGTAAATTCAAAACGGTGTCACTGCGAGGGTGATTTCCTAGGGAGGTTAGAATACCATTCCCTGGGTCATTAAGTTGTTCAAAAAATCCGTCGTGCTAACCAAAGGTTTTTTGTTGCTTTTTCTAAATATTCCAAGGAAAGGTAATCGACATCAATGGCAGCAAGTTTTGTACGTATCGCCTATGGTAGACTCGCATAAGCACTACTCTCATTAATTCAATAATTTAACGCGTCGACAGCTTTTGCGAAAAAAAACTAGGAGACAGAAAATGAATATTAGTTAGATGTGTTGAAAGAGAACCAGAATTATTGACCGTTACTAACACACGAAAATTGAGTTAACGAGAAATTTATCACATATTCTTTGGATTCACTACAAACGCAAAGTATTACATACACGATTAATGATATTCAACATGAATAATCTCAGAATGTTATTAATGTGACTGAACTAAACGCTTGCAATAACTAATAACACCACGTATTGAATATATCTTTGATAGTGTATAACATAAATAATATCACAATTTCATTTATGTAACTTAATTAAATGCTGAAAAAAAGAAGAACATCACATATTATTTCGATTTTAATAAATCAACAGTTTGGTTCAGTATGCGCTTATTCCTAGTGACCTGTCGTTTTCCGTTGCTTTTTTTTCTGTTGAAATTTCTAAGATGCCCTTTTCTGCTTCCTCTTCGAAGTGTTTGTTTCAAAAGCTCATAGGTTATTTCCTTAGTAGCCATTTTTCTAAGAATACCATTTGCTACAACAGTTTTAAGAGGTTTCAACAATGGTAGTGTCCTGGCAATGTTTTGCAATTGTCTTATATGCATTATCTGGTCTGCAAAAGATTTGCTGTGTGCAAATTAGGCTTTACTGACAATGGAAGATGAAGTCAGCAACTTCAATATTTGTACATCGTATATGGCTTCATGAAATTTCTCTTTGGAATTTATGTTTAGCCACTCTTGAGCTAATTTTTCAAGCTTGAACTATCCTTCGCCTTTCCTCTCGGGAAAACGTTTTTTAAATAATAATATAGTATTACAAAAGCCTGAAATTTTGTGGAAGTCTGGTACTGTTGCGTTCTTTAAAACTGCGCGAATGAAGTGCGAGGTGTCGAAGGAAGCGTTGTGAGCAACAAGCAGGTTTAGTTTCAAAAATACTTCCAATACCTTCTTGAATGAATGTGGAAACCTGACGTTTTAAGGTCGAAGAAGATGATCTAGCAAGTTTCTGAAGAAATTGGACTGCCTTGCAAGTCAATGTCTGCAATTTGCGAATCCAAAGTAGGGCCTAATTCTTCTTTATCCTCAAGTAAGCTACAATTGGACTGGTATTAAATACCTTCAACCCGTTCAGTTATTTTCATAGAGTTTTCCTGCTTTTCAACCGAGAGATTAGTGCGACGTTTTGAAGAAGGCAGTTTTACTTTTATAGATATTTTCAATTTACTTATGCTTCTCCTTGGCGCAAGCGTTGCAGTATATTTAAAAGGTGACAAAAGTAATTTTTCCTGAATATGTAACAGTGATGTTCACCCTCATTTTTATTACATGCCACGCTTGCGTAACGATAATCTGCTGATTCTCTTCGGCTGTAACAACGACTTTTTGGCGCCGTGTGTACCATTATATTATTCAAACTTTCATTTGCCTGGCTGGACGCTGCAACCGAAAATTTGTAGGCATTTTGAGCAAATTTAATAAAAATTCCCTGCAGTGTTTGATGTAGCACGGGATCTCTCAAAATTAATTTCTGTTGCGATGAGCCGTTTTCTGCGTCACGGTGATACCAACTGCTGCAGTGTTCATGCCGGATGAAAACATGATCAGGGATGCTTCGTAATGTGGCAACTTGCTCAAGACTCGTACCTTTGTTTTGCACAGTCACATAAGTAAAGCATTTCTTCAAATGCAGAGGAGCCCCTTTCTTTTTCTTCTTCTTAGATTTGTTTTTCAAGGCGTACGTATCACTCTTAAAAGCTTTCTTTAGATTGTTTTCGTCGCAAAGTTTGAAAATCTTATCAGTACTTCGATTGCGCACGGCCGCAATGGTGGAACTATCTTTGTCGCCAATTATCACGCGCACATTCAAATTACATTGCTTCAAGATTGGACTTTTATTAACAAATGTGGCTCCCACTGCAGGCTCCATCGCCTTAGCGCTACCTTGAAAATTTTTTTGGCAATCGTGATCCACGCTCGGATAACCCAGGTCGCATAACAAACATTTCCAATTGCGCTTGGAAAAATCTAAAACTTTCCCAGTTAAAAAACCAATTATGCAGCCATATCCGTTCAAGCTATCATAACTTCTCCCGTTTCCTCTCTTGCTCCATCCCATATCTTAGGACACGACGATATTGAAGATTTCCCCAAGTTGAATGTCAAAATTCGAAGCACCATCTTCAAAGGCGTAAGAAAGATTGCGAAAAAAACAATTTCTTAATGCTATTGAATATGTTTTCAACTCTGCTTATTTTAAACTCAATGGTACTTTCTACAAACAAAAATTTGGAACTCCGATACACTCAGACTTGTCTCCAATTATTACTGAAATTGTGATGGAAGATTTGGAAAATGAAGTTTTTAATAGAATCAATTTTGAATTGAACTTTTATGCAAGATATGTGGATGATTCTGTATTATCTTTATATGCACAAAATGTAGATATCCTACTTAATGTATTTAATAGTATACATCTAAGATCACAGTGTACTGTTGAAATTGAAACAGAAGGTAGATTTAATTTGATTTATTTGACCATAATAAAAACTGATGAAAATTGTATTATTACTGATAGGCACAGAAAAACTATTTCTGCAGGAAGGATACTAAATTTTAATTTGAATCGTTCCATTTAAAACAAAATAGGAGTTGTAAAGAATTTGATTGATAGAGCTCTTAAATTATCTTATCCTACATTCCATGAAAAGAATATTGAATTATGCGAACAGATTCTTCTTCTCAACCATTATCCTATTCCTTTTATTGACAAGTGTATGCGTAACAGAATTATTCAATTTGAGAGTAGAGGTAATAATCAGAACAGAAACAATGTACAGGATTACGATAGATTTAATACGGTTGTCATACCTTATTTTAGAAAAATCTCAAGTATCTTGAAATCAATCTTAGGAAAATTGGCGTTACATACGATATATAAAGTTCCATTCAAAAGCAACTTGATTGTTACATTGGGTAAAGACAAATATTGGAAACTGAAAAAACGATGTGTAATTTACAAATTCAAATGAGACAATGTCATGCTGTTTACATAGGGCAAACAAGAAGATTAACTGAGAACACGAAAACATGAACATAAAAATAATTTTCATAGAAGTGCGAGATATTACTCGCTCCTTACAAAACATAGACTCACACATGGGCATGACTTCAATTGATATGGTGTTAAAATTTTGTATCATGAGAGGAATCAAAAAAAGGAGAGTTCATGGAATTGCTATTCATGAAGAGAGAAGCTAACAAGGCTATTAATTTAAAAAGATATTTCGCTAGATACAGCATAATTTGGGATGGAATCATGAATTGGATACAATGACTTTAGTTTTGTGTCATAATTTGGAATTTGTGTGAATTAATTTTCAATTAAAGAATAAAATAATCTAAATTAAGTATTAATTCAGAATTTTTCTCCTATGTCAAAATTTCAGGTTCCAATTAATGAATGAAATATGTACCAGAACTGAAATTACTATCAATTATATCTGTTTTTACTTTCAAGTGATAATGTTTTTCTAATCTAACAATTTTTCAATTTTATACCTGCTGTTTCCCTCTAAATTACCCCTGATGAGGAAGTCTAAATTGGCTTTGAAACATGTTGGTCCCCAGTAGTATAAAAAAGACAGAGAAAAGAAAGAATATGAGGTTGGTTTGGTTGACTTTTTCTTTTTCTTCCCTCTTTTTTTCTTTCTGTTGTATGCATTTATTGTACATCTGTCTGTAATAAGTCGAAGGAGCAGGTAGTCTCAAAGTCTATTTTTAAATTGTGAACTTTTTGGGTGGTCTTTTTCAGTGCACAAAAAATTTTCATAAGAGAATTTATGAAATGCGCGGAATCTTGCGCAAATATATGGAAGGTTCTAGAAACTTTTGGAAATTTATACAGAGTTTTGAGAAATTCTATGAAAAGTTCTCAAAATTGTGGAAGGCTTTGGAGATATATAAGGGTTCTAAAAATTGACCTTCTAAAAGGAGAATTTAGGGAAGCTTATGAGCTTGTTAAGTTTTTGTTCACCGTTGAGTATTATTGTTACATTCGCATCGAATGGTCTCTTTCCCATTTTTTCGAGACCAAACTGCAGGAGACTGGTGCCCTCCTCAGTATACAACACAAACCGATCATAACTCCTTTGATTCTGGCTTG
>JAUMHM010083717.1:0-13057 GCA_032362435.1 Melikaiella ostensackeni
ACTTTTCGTATACGGTGTGTTCGCCCCTGAATGCATCTATGTTGGTCATAGTGGGCGTTTCATTACCTGCAGACTTGTATCATACAGATGGTAGTTTTCTTTTTTCCCGCTAGGGTCGACCAAAGGAAAGTCCAAGCTCGAAAACTGCCTTACCTGCTCCCTGCTTCGCTGTATAGTAGAACTCTTTACTACAACGCGCATTGATACGCAATATAATACAATGCCCTACTAAGCGCATTTCTTTTTTTCAATTGTTGCGTAAAAAAAAAGAATTTTTTTCGAAAAAAGCGGTCTGTACCAGGCGTCTCTATACTCTTTAGATTACTTATACAAAAAATCAGACAAAATGACTTCACCTTTTGGCCTGAATCCTATAAGTCAGATTTGAACTCGATTTCCAGGTAGTCCAGGCGCCGTACCCAGTCCTGGCGGATCGGAGATCAATCCAGGACGGATAAAAACTGTCTGAACATATTTTCCCTCTGACGAATATTTATTGCAAAATAACAACTAATGGGCAAAAAAATTGGAAAAAAATTCTGTCTGCAATATCTTAAAAAATATCATCTAAAAGAGGAGTATTCTTTTCAGTTTCGAAGATAACAGCTAAAATACACATTTTCGTTCGATAATCGTTAGAAAAAATCTACAATGATTCTAAATTCAGGAGAAATTAATTTATTAGGTCATGATGGAAAATCCGATCTATCAATGGATATGCATACTCAGAGGTTTGGTACCTTGATATATGAAAATCGTGGTTTCCAAATGCAAAGTACTGCACTGCGAGATTCACCCGATTTTATGAAATGTATGGCTCAAGATCAAAAACACATTCAAATTTTATTTACAGGAGAGGTAAACTGCAAGAAGGATTCCGAAAAAAGACATTGACTTTGTATATATTATCATACACGATTTGTATATATTCAGATCCAGAATATGTTATACCAGGCGGAAAGTCATAACTGGCCCAGTAGTGTGTCAGTACGGATTGATAGTCCCAGTACTAAGCGTTTTTATTGAACCAGCAGTAGTACTGAAGAAATGTACCGGTTTTATAATGGTAAACTGTTGGCGTACTAAAATGCCAACCTCAATTTCAAAAATGATTAGAAAAGATTGAAATTAGTTCAATTTTTATGAGACGCATCTATATTACCATAAATCATCATACCGTTACATAACGTTAGAATATTATTCATATTTTCAGAAGTATAAATTTCAATCAAGCTTTATAATTGATTTTGACACATAATATTTCTACTCTTTGACAATGTGAACAAATTTATTGACAATATAAATGTTAATTAATTGCGTGTATTTTGTAAACTATCGCTGAAAAGTCGGTAGTGTTAACCATTAATATAATCTACAAAATAAAAAGTTATTTAAGAACAGTAATGATGAGTCACAGTTTCGAAGAGTTAAAACAGAAATTGTTAATATATATTTTTATAATCAATTATTTATCACCATTTGATTATACGTAGATGTAAAATAAAATATCTGTTAATAGGAATATAAATAACATTATTTTTTAAAATCAAATCCATTCAATTCAGCCAGAAAGTGCAACGTCAAATTACAGAATCTCGCATAGAATAATCCGTCTCTTAAATATGTCGAAATCATTTTTTCAACCAAAGTAACAGATATATAATGTACTCAAAGCCAACGTAATAAACAAATAAGATAATAAAATAAAACCTTGAAGTTCTCTCGCAAATAAAACTTGCTTCATCATCAAGATAAAAACCTATGTATTCTCTTCTCTCTTGTGAAAGTTGAGAACGAGAAAATCAGTCCATACAGTTACCATGAAGAAGCAATCTTATTTCCGCCTTCTTATATTTTGTGCAATTTTGTCGCAAGGAATTGCGAGTTTATTGGACGAGAATGTTGGCAAGTTGAATTCGCTTTTTCCCTAATTCTAATCCATTTCCGTTTCGCCCCTTTCTCTTTAATGTTTCAAATCAAATAGGGGTCATTTTCTTCGTTTTTAATGAATAAAAATATCAATTTTAATGCTGAGGGCTGGAAATGTAAACATTTTTAAATGCTTTAAAATTAAATAAAGTGAAAAATTCCAATAGTCTGTCGCCATATGGCCTCCTGAATTCACGCTCTCTTTGTCAGGATTTAATTAAACTCAATTTAATTCGAATTAAAAACTCCGTGTTATTCAAATAAAATAAGTGACTGTAATTAATCAGTAATTATTAATTTAGTTTGCATCGCCCGAACGTACGCCGGCGAACGTCACCATCTTTTTTTGTGTTCCTCTTATAACAAATCTAACTCTACTAAATTCTAATCTAGTTAATACTCAAGTCTTTAACGTATTATTTTATATAGTAATTAACAGAAAGCTAACATTTTAGATATTTTTTGCAATGCACGCAATCAAAATGTGAGTTTTTACGCCCGTTTTGCGTGACAAAAATGGCCGATTTGTGAACGATGACGTCAGTTTGCTTTAAGCGTGGCGATCATGGCGATGACTGAGTTCAGCAGCCCGAGATACCGCGCATGCGTACAGCAGAACTGTTATCAAAAGTTACCGGTAAATTACGATAAATTTCCGTAAATTACTATAATTTTCTTAAATTTCTTCAAATTTCCGTAAATTTTAGAATTTATCGTAATTTTTCTACATTTCCATAAATTTGAGAAACTTATTGTAGTTTACGGAAATGTTTGAAATTTACGGTAATTTACCGGTAACTTGTGATAACTTTAATAAAAGCTCTCCTGGACGAATGAATTGTGATTGAAACTTTTGGTTGCATGTCTTTCTATGGCTTCAAGATTTTTATTGACCTGCCAACAAAAGTAAGCTGGTAGTTGGACTCAGGGTTAAAAGATGAATCAAAATCATGTAGTTCTTTTTGTTTAACAAAATTCTTTACACTTGCTCAAGAGGCTAAATGTTATTTTTCAAAAAAAATAATAACCCAAAAAATTTATTAAAAAATAGTCGAAGTGTTTTGGTGATAGGGAAAGAAGGGACGAGAGAGTGAGTTAGTAACGCCACTGTCCAGGAAAAAAGAATCGATTGCGTGGAAATGATTTGAATCGTAGAATTTAAGAAAACTGATTTATGCGAATTTTAATCATTTCAATCGGTCACCATACAGCCACCACAGACTCAAGCAAATTTCGATTAATTATTTTGGAATCGTTCATATATTAAGTAACGCATTTTTCTTTTGTTTAAATAAAGACGAGAATAAAATTCCTGTGAAATTAAAAAGGACACAACTATATAAACAAAAGAAGAACGTGTTATGTAATATATGAACGACCCCTTTTCAGCTTTTTGGATCGGAACGACATTCACTGGCTGAGTTGTCTGAAATATGAGAAACTCAGCCGGTAAATACCGTTCCGATAGTCCCGACTCAAAATAAAAAGGAAAATAGTTCAACAAAATTTACCTGAATCGATGGTGGCTGTATCGTTACCAATTAAAATGATTAATTTTATAATAATTATAATAATTTCCATTTAATAAACGATAATAACAAATTAATTTACATAATTCTTGCAGACGAATCCTCAGATCTTCACATTCGTAAAAAGCGTGTAATTGATCAAACTAATTATGAAACTCGACCAATATTTCTTAGCCGCGCTGCATACGTTGTCAGCATTCAAAAAAATAATAGACATAAGTGTTCTGGTGTTATATTATCGGCTGTATATGTCTTAGTGCTTCGTTTATGTGTTTTTCCAACTCCATGGGATTCGCAAGATCGCACTGCATACTCTGAGTACACCATTTTATCTGGTTCAGAGTTCAGAAATAGCGGAACTCCTCACAATATCAGCAGAGGAATAATTGTCGAGCCCATTACAGAACTAGGTGATTCTTTGAATGTTTTTGCCTACTATGTGAACTAAAATATTTCTCACAAATCGACTGACTGATAAAAAATTTTTAAGCAAAAAAAAATGTTGGAATTAAATATGTCTTATTCATTGCAATCGAATTCTAGTATTGATTTATTTTACAGCGTTGATGGAAGTTTCTCCACATATCGACTTCGAGCGGAGTCCTAATAAGCCAATTACTCTCTTCCTTGGAGCAGCTGAACGTCCTAATACGCATGGTATTTTTAGTGGCTGGGGATGCACAGAGCCAGGAGATGCATTGTAAGTTATCGAAAACATTTTAAACATTACCAAACGACGCAAAATAATATAATTGAAATCTGCTCAATTATTGAGTGAAAATATCCCAGTGGGAAATATACCATTCGCCCATGCTTGGCCGAAGCTTGGGATCCAATGAAACCAATGGTGGCACAAGTTCGGCTGCCAGCCTTGACCTCCCTATTGGCCAACCTTGTCGATTACTCGAGAAAAAAATTTGGCAATGCAAAAAAAAATGTTAAATGTTGCCAAAATTGTATATTTAACAGACAATATTTTAAAATTTTTAGACAAGAATATTTTTCAATACATTGTAAAATTCGGGAAAATTTAATTTTCTCCCGCTTCTCTCTTCTCATGGGAATTGGAAAAGTAAAGGGTGATGCAAAAAATTACGGTCTGCCATTCTACCTATAGAAGAGCGAACCATAACGACATATGATGAAGATGAATTTCCGCCTACCGCTGGGCCTCCTCTTTTATTTTCAGTACATGAGTTTACTAGCGAGAAATAAAGATACCGCGCGCTCTGACGGATTAGTTCCGCTGCGCACTTGGAATATACCGCGCACTTATTGTCGCGCAGGGCGGGTATATTCAAATAAAATAAGCAACCCGTGTGAGGTAAGTTTGACGATAAAGGGGTTCAAAATATGAACTAAGTATATTCCTGTATTTACAAAGGTAATACTAATTCCCTTAGAAATTTATTAAAGGGTCTGGATAAATGGAAATAAAAATTTGTCAATTTTCAACCATATCTGTAGAATTAAAGTTTACTAAATTAAATTCAGAATAAATCAAAGTTCAATCCCCTCCTTAACGTTCAACATTTAAATTTAAGTACGAAATTTTTGGAAATGAAAAAAAAACAAGGATACAGCGAACAAATTTGGTTTCTCTATTTTACAAGAATTTCATATCTGTAAAGTATTTTATAGTAGATGATACTTAAATTTATTTCTTATCATTGTCAATATTAAATTGGTGATTTTGAATGTTTTTTGTTCTAAAATTTTTAAATTTTTAGCGTTGCAAATTTAAAACGCTCATTGTTGTAGATTTTCATTTGAAATTTTGAATTTTGGGGGTATCATAGTTAAAACGTTTCACATTTAAACATTTCGGTTTTGAAACTTCACCATTTTTGAAGTTTTAGTTTTAATTGTAACATTTAACAAATCTTGTGTTTCAGTTTATATGATATTTAAAGTTTCAAATTTAATATTGCACTTTTAAAATTTTTTAAATTATTAAACGCTTGAAGTTTCGAGTTTGAAATTATTCAGTTTTTACAACAACTTTAAGCTACTGATTTTTAGTTTGAGATGCTCAATTCAGAAGTTATTTGAGTTTGTAAACCTGAAAAAAAATAATTTGGTGCCTTCCACTTATTAATTAATCGAAATATGTACTACTATGTGGGACGCAACTTGATCTGTGTAATATCTTCGCAAAAACTATTTTTCACCATACCTGTTTTTAGACATTATTTTGAGTTTTTTAAAACCAAAATAAAAAGTAGTAAACAAATAATTATGATAATACTGATAAATTATGTTATACGTGAGTTAAACTTGTTTTGCTTTATTTGATTATTTATTATTTATTTTAAATTTATTACAAAGAAATCACATTATCAACAGACTGGTTATTCAGTTGATTAAAACTATGTCGTATTCGGACACAAATTTTGTTTAATCGGAAAAATGATTCGGTATATTTAACATGCATTTGGCTAACAATTTATTAAACAGAGTGAAAATAGACTTATCAAACTTATTTCACGCAGGTTTCTTATTTGATTTGAATAAACCCGCGCTGTGCGACTACATGCACGCGGTATATCCTAAGTGCGCGGCAGAAATAATCCTCTAGGGCGCGCTGGTGTCGTTCTTTCTCGCTAGTAAGCTCATCTGTTGAAAACATACATGGAGAAGAGAAGAATGGAAGGAAATAAATTTTCTCAAATATTGTGACAAATTGAAAAATAATCTTCCTGTTACTAAATTCCAAAATGTTGTATATACAATTTTTGTAGCATTTAAACACATTGACTCCAACTGTGGCATGTAGAAGTTAGTAGTGCTGTCTTGGACCATTACTGGTTGCCGAGTCTTGGCATTGACGTTATCATCCGGAGCTTCGGTTCATGATGACTCAAGACTGGCGGCAAATCATACGTCGATTCTAAAACCATTGATTGCCAGTACTGGACCATTCTTGAGCCAATATTTAACCTTGGCAATTTGTCACTAAGATACACTTACTTCTCACATTTCAGACACAAGCGTGTATTTCCTGCGCAGTTAATGGGAACCCGACTGCCCATAATTCCACTGGAGGAGTGTATTCGTATTTACCAGGGACGTCGATCAATTACAACTAAAAATCTTTGTACTCTTGATACAAATTACAGAAGAGGCACTTGCACTGGCGATCAAGGAGGCCCCCTAGCGGTCCAATTTCCTCCATTAAGTGCTCCATACCTGCTTGGAGTTTTGATTTTTTCAAGCAGAGAGTTTGGAAGAGATCCGGATGTTTTTATTAGTCTTAATCATCAGGTGGTAAATGAATGGATCAATGAAGTCATTCATACCCCTGTTGCAAATTGAATCACTTTACACACCCTCTCTAAATTTGGATCAGTGAAAAATGAGTCACTGAATGAAACAGTGCCGGATTAACGAATATTCGACCTCTAGGCCATGACTCATTGCGACCCCCCTTCAATATAATTTTCAAGAGCAACCGCTGGTATGAAATTGTTTTTCAACAGCTAATACATAAATTGAATTATTTTATGCTAATGGAGCATTTCAGTTTTCTACGAGCACACGGCCAAAAACAACTGTCTTTCGGTTTACTTAAAACTGCGGTAAATTGTACTATTGTACCCTGTTGAAGGTGCAAAACCATACGCTACCATATTCCATGGTAGTTAGCTAGATGGTACATTTTAGTGTGCAGGCCATTCTTCAATGAAATGTTATTGCGTCGAAACCAGATCGAATAAAATTTGTAATTAACAGATTCGAAAGGAAAATTGGCAAGCTTCACGTTGGTGGTAACTATTTCTCAAAAGTATATGTCCTTCCTGTAGTTTTTTTAAATTGAAAATTCAAATTCCATATGAATACCTCGCAACATGTATCTTCAGTACCGATGAAATGCAAATGCATATTAGAAGAAAGCCAAGAATTTCCAGTTTATAACCGTGAATGGGCATAATGGTCATTTCAGCTTCTTTGGAGGTATTAATCAAAATTATTATTTAATTGCATGACTCCAGGAATCTGAATTCAGAACCTGAACCTCCTCTTGATCCAATTTCCGAGTTTCGCATTTTTTTTTAAATTTCATTCTATTAGGTTCTGAAATCAGACTCATCGAGTTTTTTAATGAAATCATTATTTTAAATTAATATGCATTTGCATTTCATCAAAATATGAGGATGCATGTTTTGAGATATTCATATAGAATTTGAATCTTCAATTTCAAAAAAGTATAGAAAGGATATATATATATATACCTTTGAGAAATTGATACCACCAACGTAAAGCTTGTCAAATTTTCTTTCGAATCCGTTAATTACAAACTTTATTCGATTTGGTTTCGACGCAACAACATTTCATTGAAAAATGATCTGCATACAAAAGTGTACCAACTTTTTTCTTTTACACTCTTTCGTTTGTGACCTCCACTTTCATGTCCACTAAAAACATAAATTGTAGAGCTGTGTTGCTCAACCAAATGACAAATTTTATTTGAGGAAGAATGATACTCAGAGAGGGTACATAGAAGTGAGGTTTCGGGGCTAATGTTCAAGTTGGTTCAAACTGGTTAATCCGGCACTGGTTAATAAAAACAATAAAAAACATGAATTTGCCAATTGTATTTACTCAATAAATTTCAAATTCATCCTAAAAAGCTGGACAATTAGCTACATCTTTTTTAATCTCCAGAATGTTATATCTGGCTACCTTAATTCTATTTTTATTTTAAAAAGTAACAACTACCTAATTTCAAGGCACAATTACGAGGCGACCATGTGGAAAAAAATTGATGTATAATCAATTTTTTATGATTCACCCCACCTTCATTAAAAAAATCCGTAAATTGACAAATTTTTGGGTCATAGACTACCAAATGTTGAAATGAGACATCCAAAGAATTCTGCTTTTGGATGCAGTTTGATTTTCCGGGTGTTGTAATTATTTTGATTTTCATCTTGGCGGATTGTTCTTCGTTTAAGAGGATAAATTCGACATAGGGCTTGAAAAAAGGAGAAAAAGTATTCAACGTCCATTTTTCGAATACAAAAGAGGGTTTATTCACTTTGTTATTTTAGAACGCAATAAAAAAGAAAAAGGTAAAAATAAACGGGATAAATTGTAAAATAAGATTAAAAAGGTAAACGTTGCAACGCATGCTCTGAACCAAGTTTCACTTAAAAAACTAGGCTAAAGTTTGTACCCTAGAAATTATGTTGTGGGGCTGCCTCCTAAGTATTTTTACCAAATATGAAAAAAATCGTTATGCTCCATTTTAAAAGAACTCGATATTTGTTGCTTTTTAATCAATTCATGTGATTTTTTTCGAAAAGAATAAGTAATAGGTAAAGTTTCGTCTACTAAAAATCTTTTATTTTGCGTGAAAAAAATTTCTTATGTTATTAATAACATAAGATATAATAATTAATATGAAATTTTTGGATTGATTACGGTAGTCTATGATCCCACGGACATTTTAAGACAAAAAACAAAAAAATCCATTGAGTCCTTTTTGAAAAAATCAATTTTTATTTTTAAAGTAATTAAAACCAATTTTTTTAAAATTTAATTATAGTGTTTTTGCATACGGGATTTTCCAAGTGATTATGGAAGTCTGCCATCCCAGATATTTTAAGGCCAGAAATAAAAAAAATCATATAGCCCTTTTTTAAAATGTCGATTTTTAGGTTCAAAATATTAAAAATTTAAAAATTATTGTCGTCACTTACTTTGTGTTAATAATATAAAGTATACATTCTGAAACCTATGATGATAACAGAAATCATTGATGTTCCAGAAATTTATAATTAATTGGACTATTGTATATTGAACAAAATAGTTTCTCATGTGATTATCTTTTACTATATTCCCATTAGAAACTATTTTGTTCAGTATATAGTCCAATTAATTACAAATTTCTGGAACATTTATGCTTTCTGTTAGCATCCTGAGTTTCAGAATGTGTAATTTATGATATTAACAGTATGAAATGTTCACCGTTACGGAATTTTCCGTAAGACCAACCCCTTTCAAATCGTTCAGGGCTAATTTATGGAATTTTCCGTAACTTTACCCCTAGCGCTATACTTGACTGGGTTAGTCTTACGGAAAATTCCGTAACACTAGTCAGTGCCCTAACATCATTTTTGAAAAATAAGTTAAAACTGTGATTTTTTAATTTTTTAATTTTAAAATATTTTGAACATGAGGATCGATTTATTTCAAAAGAGTCCAATAGCTTTTTTATTTTTGGTCTTAAAATATCCGTAGGACTACGGACTACCTTGATCAGTAGGAAAATCTCATATGCAAGGACCTTGCCTTGATGCCTTGCCTTGGTGTTTCTTCTGTTTCTGGTCATAAAACGTCCGTGGGATTATAGACTATCATAATCAGCCAAAAAATCCCATGTGCAAGGTTGTGTGCAAATTTTTTTTCCCATGTACAAATTTTTAGAATTTTTTGTGTTTTAAATATTTTGAACATTAAAGTCGACTTCTTTCAAAAAGGGCCCGATGGATTTTATTTTTGTTTTTGGTCTTGAAATGTCCGTAGGATTACACACTACCATTAACAGCTCGAAAATCCGATATCCAAGGGTCTTGCAATTAAATTTTTAGAATTTTTGTTATTTTCAAATAGTTTGAACATAAAAGTCAACTTTTTTAAGACGACCCGACAGTTTTTTCTTCGTTTCTGGTCTTAAAATGCCCGAGGAATTATGAACTATCATAATCAGTTGGAAAATTCCATATGCAAGGACCTCGCAATTAAAAATGGTTCAGCCCCGCAATGTAGTATCCGTACATTGGAGATGATCTTTTTTCTATTTGGAGTGAAAATTAATCAATCTAGAGTGAGAAACCATTTCTAAATATTAAACTGAAAATAGTGCTGCTTTCCTTAAGCTTATTGATGGCTTCACGGTTCCACAAGATCGTATTTCATCTTCTTTTGATGTAGTTGCCGTTCTTCCTAACATTCCACTTGAGAAAGTAAAGGATGCTATTGAAAAAAGATGGGAGAGTATAAAAAATCACACGAGCAATCGATACAAACAATTTAATGAAGCAATTGAATTTTGTTTTTCACTCAACTTATTTTCAATTGGATAGTAAATTTTATAATCAATGGGACACCAATAGGTTCAGTTCTCTCACTTGTTTTGGCTGAAACTGTCATGGAAGATTTAAAATCAATTAAAAAAAAAAGAAGATCTAGTGAATGATGCTCTAGAAAAAGTTTGTTTCAAATGTTTCTTCTGTGCTAGACATTGTGACGTGGTATTCCATACCACACCCAAAATCATAAAATTCGCAGGAGCCTCGACAAGGGTGGCCTGTTGCTAGAAATAAACCCCTCAAGGCCTAGGATTTTGTATTCCATCTCTCCGAGCCGTCGCCAGACTGGGGGTCTTTATTACAGATAAAATATCACAAACTAATTCGCGTCAAAACTTTGCTGTCTGTTTTCTCATTAGGCAAATATCAGGGCCGATCGGCTCTCTCAGACCATAACATCATGTTATCCATTGGAGGAGGACACGCACACACACATGCACACTTTGTCCACGTCGGTATTTACTTGGACACTTTCTTGGTACCTGTGGCGCCGTCTATTGGTGCAGGGTGTAGTTAAGCTCGCCACTGTCTATGAACACTCTGTAACTCAGCAAGAGGTAAAGTGGCGATTTATTGTAAGAAGCTGTTATCTCTAAACGAGGGCGTCGTTGTGAACTCGCGCCTTAACACGTACGCGGAATTTGTACTCTGGAAATTGGATTTGCCGAAAGAGGCGTAATTTTGTACTCGAACATCCTATGAATCTCTGACGCAACGTGCAAAGTATATCTATGAATTTCGCCTTCACTAAAAATGACAGTAAAATGACAGCAAACAAAATTGATAAACTTATTAACGCTTTCAATAGTGTGCACCCAAGACTACAATTCAATTTAGAAATTGAAAAAGGTAGGAAAATTAATTTTCTAGACTTAACAATAATAGAAACTAATGAAGGGAAAAGTATTACCAAATGTTATAGAAAACCGACCTTCCAGAACATATACGGAGTTTCCTCTTAAATCACCCGATACAAAATAAAATTAGGGTTTTAAAAAACATTGTAGGCAGAGCTATAAAATTATCACATGAGACCTTCCATGAAAAATATCTTGAAACGTGCGAACAGATTCTCTTCCGAAACCACTATCCTTTTTTTTCATTGAAAACTATTTAACAACATAATTTATCAGAAAAAAAGAAAATATAACAGTCGAAAGAACGAAGAGACTAGAGATTTTAATATATTCGACACGGATGTATTACCATACTCTGGGAAAATGTCTAAGGCTTTGAGATCATTACTAGATAAAATGGGTTTACACACAATTTATAGAATTCCGTTTAAAAGCAATAGAACCATGAAATTAGGTAAAGACATACGTGGAAAACTAGACAAACAAAATGTAATTTATAAAATCACATGTAATACGGTTCACACATGACAAACAATAAGGCGTCCAGGAGTATGGAGAGATGAACATAAAAGTAATTAAAATAGAAATATCGTAGTGTTTTGTCTAAACATAAAGTCACACAGGGGCATGACTTTGACTGGGAAGATGTGAAGGTCCTTTATCAAGAAAGGAATAAAAAAGGAAGGAATTAATGGAGATGTTGGTTATGAAGAGAGAAGGTGATAATGCAATTAATTCGAAAAGAGATCCTTCAAGATACAATGAGGCATTTGATTTGTTTATTAGATCCTTATAAACAATTTCAGGCTCACTGAAATGCCAACAAAATTCACGATGAGTATTTTATTTGTACTATTTTATTTGCAGTATAAAATAAATTTCTCAAACGCTTCAGTTTTTAAAGAGAACAAGTATCTAAATTTACGCACGGAATTTTGAAAGTTTCTTCAGTTATACAAACACAGTAAATCTAAAGGTATCGCTTCTGCTATTACGGTATTCAATTGATACTAAAATCTGTATTAATATAAAGAAACAAAAGACTGTTACACTCTTGAATCACTCTGCTACAGATCAAGTTGATACCTTCAGATTTAATGTGAAACAAATCGTGTCCCGTGTCGCTTCGCATGTTTTGGATGGAAAAGTTTCTGAAATTGATGAAGAGTTCTGTAGAAGTTCTTAAGCTTGTCAAGTTTTACTCAGGGTTGAGAAATCTTATCACATTCATAAAATATGAATGGTCTTTTCCTATCTTAAAGGCCAGACTGCAGGAGAGTGGTGCCGTCCTCAGTAGCCTCGGATTGGATTGACTATTTTGTTAACAAAAGGCATCCCCTCGGAAAAGTTTCAGTCGATGAATGGAGACTAGGTGTTTGGAATACTAGAGATGAAAATGATCTTAAGGAAAGGAAATTACGGGATACAATGCACGTGAGGAAGTTGGTTTTTTTTCCTGTGCCGGAAACAAAGAAGAAGGGATGTGAGATAAGAAATACTCCACAACCTCCATAAACATTAAAATGTTAAAAATAAAGGCTAAGGTTAGTGACCCTCGTTTTTTTGTATTTAATTCTCTCAAAAGACAAGAATGGCTTCGAAAACCATGTTTTCTTTCTTTGTAAAAGATTTTCAACTGCACCAAAAT
>JAUMHM010083720.1:0-13053 GCA_032362435.1 Melikaiella ostensackeni
CATTCTACTAAAAGATGGTACACAGGTTCTGTATTAAAACTATTCTCATGGCAGTAGATACAATAATCATCAACATTTAAACTGCAGGTTTTATTCTGGATTATTAGTCTAGGTATGAACTTATTCATTAACCTCAATTGCGCTATTATTCTAATAAAACCAAGTGGTGTTCTTGACAGAGTTAAATATTTCTGAAGTCCTTCTCGCAAGGTTAATTGAGGATAAAGTATTAGAGCAGAGGACGAGTGGGCTCTCTGTATAATATTCAAGTAAAACGTTTCATTGTTAAAATTTGACATTGCGGACTATTTGCAAATCTATAGTGAACGGGTGTAACTGGAAAGTGGGTGGGGGTGGGAGCGTGACAGATTTCTTACTGCTCAATTAAAAATCTCAATAATTTAATAGAAATAGAATTTCGGCCGTCTATTTGGCCCGACTATGAACCTAGAGCTGAACGTACATAGCATCCCTACGACTAGACAGTGTCTTCTCTTAATTTTGAGTAGTCTAAAATAATTATTCTTTTCTCTATGAATTTGAATACAAAATTTTACATTATTTGTGAAAATTGATAATATTATGAAATTCAAAGAATAACTTAACATGCGTTGCTTTCTCTTTCTATCCTCTTTCTTCTTTCTTCATTATTTATTTTCTCAATTTGATAGAAAGTATTTTCGCTTATCGAAATTTATTGTTTTTTTATTATTGAATTGAAACTTTCTCTTTAATTTCTGCGAATTCTGTTTGTGAAATTCTCTCTTGCAGTTTCCCACAGTTTAAAGGCAAAAATTTGGAGGGAAAAAGTAAATTCAATTATGCGAAAAATTCAGATTGTGCGTACTTATTCATTTGCAATTTATCATTCTATAAAGAACTCAATACTTCTCGCATGTCACCAATAATATTAAAGTCTTTTATGGATGACCCTTTACACCTTTCTTTGCTTCTGCCCACTTTTCCGTGGTCCTGAGAAACATGCGAACAAAATAATTGCATTTCATAATATGCATCTGAAATTGTAAATAATTGAATAACATCATAATTATCACAACTCACAACGTTTGCACTGAAGAACAGAATGATTCCAGTAGTGCACTTTTTAAAGCATCTTTCTGTACTCCTTGCAACTGTTCATTTTCTTTGAAACAGACATTGTTTTCTTCAACGTCATTTTGATTGTCACGTTTAATAGTAGAATTTCACAGACATACAGAGGTTTTAAGTTTTTTCCAACCACCTTCACCAGTGGGCTCTGATTTTTCTGCCAAGTTAAGCATTTCATTTGCTGAATTGTTCGAGATCTTATTATTAACAAGATATGACCAATTTAATTTATGGATGTCAAACTTTCCCCGAGCTATACATTTCCCTATAAGTTGTAGAGAATTTACATGATATATCGCGTTCATCACTTCTTCTGAATTCGATTTGAATTTTGGTTCTGCTAAGATGTTGGTTGAGAAACCTACATTATTTATAGAATGCTAGAGTGTAGTTCACATCTTTTTTATCTATCTTCCACATAATTTAATATCTGAACCTCAAATTACTTACAAACCATAAGAGGGAATAGAACATGAATCAAGTACTTCATCCTGGAAGATGATTTTCAACTCTTTCAAGTGATATGGGTTTGAGAAAATACTTTTTTTTTTGCAAGACGTGGCTGTGTGACAACTTACATACCAATTCTACGTCCTTGAATTTTGGGGAAATTTAGCACGTGAGTGACTTTTTCTACTTGCTATCTGCTTAAGCGATAATAAAAAATTGATATTCAAAAAAACTCGCAATTTCGATATTTTTATTGTTGTCGACTGCTCGCTATGCTTACTGGCCAATGAAGTACATATTGCGCTGAATTCTAGTGACAAGGAATAGCGTTCTTCTTCATGTTTAAATCGTGAGATTGTATGATTTGATATTTTACTCTGATGTTATGTACTTCGTGTCTATACACTGTAAAAGATATAAAAAACGTATATAAAATTCGATGGACAAAAAAATCTTTTCTTGATAAGTGAAAACGCTTATCGATTTTTTCAAAATATAAGTCGAATAATGAAGTTTGACCCATAGAAAAACTTCATTGAATGATTCTTACTGCTGCCTCAAATATGTTTGAGAAACGGCAAAAAAGTAGAATAATGATCTTCACCTTTGAATGAATTTATTATTTGTGGTGAAAAATGAATCATTTATCATTGGGACCATTATTTAGGACGTTTATTCGTGTTCCAACAAAAAAATTGAAACAAATTTTCTATTTGAGTTTTTGACGTCTATACACGAATGAAAATTCTTGCCTTTTCAATAGTTAAAGATTTCCATTCGGCATGATTCTTTTCAGCATGATATTGCTAGCAGACTATTTTCCTCGGTTCCAGATATACTTGAAAAATTATTTGAATTTCAAAATTTTTCAAACAAAGAAAATTATCTCAAAAAGTTGTAATTCTTCATATTCTTACTGAAAAATTGACATTTTGCACCCATTACAGATCGCAAAAATTTGTAAAATTTGTTCAACTCCATATTTAAGTTTAAATGCATGTTCAACAAGTTTTTTGGGAGTTTCATATCAATCAATTAGAACGTTCCGTAATTATCGCCATTATAAATTTAAAAAAAAATGATTCTCCCATCGTCAAACGCTGTTTCTTTGAACAAGCTTATCGTATCTTGAGATTTGTGAGGCTGAAACTATTTTTCAGGTTTATATATAAACTTTTATTGACATCTTATTATCATAAGGTTAATAACTATGAGAATACACGAGGAAAATGATTTGAAAACCAGAGTCATGTTATTTTTGTGTTTAGAATGATTTACTCAATATCCGGATTGTGAAATATGTTAAATATTTGAAAACATATTCATATTATTTAATACTTTTGGAACTATAACAGAGGAAACAAATGTATATTTACCACACTTGTAGCCAAATTACTGTGATATACACAAGGATTTCATTTTTAATTTATTATTAATAACTTGAGCATTGTTCTAAGAGTGCGTGCACCAAGAATTTTTTTCTGAATATATATCTGGGATATTGTACAACAACTTTTCGATTAACAAAAAAATCTTTGCTGGGGCATTTTTAAAACAAAATTCATTCTTAATTTTCAAAAAAACGAAGTTTCCAGTTTTTCTCGATAACGAAGCGAGATATGAAAAAAGTCAGGAAAGCAAAATTGTTCCTTAGAAGAATAGCTACAAAACTAGATCTTCACTATACTCTAATCTCACTTCGGTTTTTTGAAAAACTTGATTTTTCAGTATTAAGAGGCTGAATGAGGTTTTCAGTCGCATACGATAAGAAAATCAGAATGAGTAAAATTTGATTTGAATAATCTGAAGATAGTTTTTTGTGCTTTTTATCTTATTGTTCATTTCTGTTTATGATTACAAAAAGTTTTTCTATTTCTTTTGAAATTCTTTCGTATCTCGCTTCGTCTTAAAGAATCATCGCATATTAAACCATTGGGTCAAATCGCTCTCGGTGTAAGCGTAACTTGATCGCTTCTAGCCTTGTTATACTACCCAAGATCAAGGAATTCACACGGTAAGGGTAAGTAAGGAATGTGTAAAAAAAAGGGATAGTTTTTAGATCAACCATGAAGTCGCATGTTGGCCATTTATGCGACACACACGTCTTAAAATATCGCTCCGACCCCGGTCGCTGATCAACCTCTCTAGCAATCACCCGAGGTAAAGAGCCTCATAGTGTCATCATACATCACGATTCACACATAAACACGCATACTGACTGATAAACCGTTAGAAAGATCCATACTCATTACAGCGTATCCTCTTCTACATCACAGTTCTCATGCTTTGTAGCTTGACTGTCCTACAATCTTTTGAAAATGTTACTCCCACAGTCTTTCATATTGTTGTTTTCTTATTTCCTTTAGAACCATTCTGCATTTTTGTACCTTCTTTCGCTCTAATTCGATGCTTGCTTTCTTTGACTAGTAACTTGGCTATTCTGTTTTCATCCCTATAATCCTTTTTTAGTCTAGCTCCCTCCTCATTGCTAACACCTTTTATATTCTGCTTTTTCGATTACGCTTGCTGTTTTTAGTTAACAGTCACGCCGATTTCATCATTCCATCAAGCATCTCCAATCTCCCTCCCCACGACCACAGCACTGTATACTTCAGATGCACGCCTGAAGACGCCATCCCCTAGTATTACCCATGCATACCCTACATTTTTAGTGCCCAATTTTGCCTTCAAGTCTTCCTTATGATGACCTGAATATTTATTCAACTTTTCATAATATACCATTTGTACTTCTGGTTCCTGCAAATTCTCTATTTTAACTCGCGTTTGCTTCAACTCATTACTAATTCTTCTTCTCCTCCATCCTGGACCTAGGTTCCACATTCAGAACCTCCAATAACCCGTTTATCTCTTACTAGCCCTCTCAATCTCTCATCCGCTGCAACAAAGACAATCATACTATGGCTTTCGCTTCTGCACCAAGTATACCTGTACATGTGGATCATTTTATGTTTCAACCAAGTATTTTTGATGAGCAGTCCTTTTGCCAAGCGTAAGCTAATCAATTTCTCCCCGTTACCGTTTGTTTTTGGGTCTCCAAAATGACGAAGTACACTGTCCGTACGTTCGCATTGAATACAAACCCAACCATTCATATCTCCGCGTAGTATGATTCATTCCCCACGACCATAAGTACCTATTATATTATTTAACGATTTCCGAGAAATATATTTTACATCACTACTGTAACTATCAGCTGGAGCGTAGCATGCTTTGATGAACAGCCTTCTGATTCTCAATTTCATTCTAACCCATTGTAATCTGGGAAAAACACATTCATACTTTTTGACATATTCTTTCGCTCTCTTATTCATAACGAGACCGACTCTTTGGCTGTCATGTGACTCATTATCTACTCCTGGTCAAAGTTCGAGTCCATTTTCAATCTTTCTTATCTCACAACCCTTCTTCTTTGTTCGAGGTACACATAAAACATCTAGCTTTCTTATGCTATTGTATTCCTGCAATTCTCTTTCTTTGAGATCATTTCTACCTTCAGTATTTCAAAAACTTAGTCTCCATCCATCGCCTTCAATATTTACGAGAGCATTCCTTCATAAAACGAAAATGTCTATCCTATCAGAGACTACATTATTATTTTTATTGTCCATTTTTCTAAGTTTACAACCAACTAACAACTTGATATGAAGAATGGTTTCCATAAGTATAAAACCATGTCCAAACTAAGCAGTTAAATAGTCATAAGGTGGCGTGTTCATTAATCACGTCAGTCCCACCAAACTTCTGTTATTCAAAGAAAAGAATGGAAAATGAGGCTAGAACCAGAGAAGTCATGATCGGTTAGTGTTGTATACTGGGAGGGCATCAGCCTCCTTCAGTTTGGTCTTCAGGATGGAAAAGAACCATTCATTAATTCAGAAATGTGATAGAAGTTCTCAACCCTGAATAAAGCTTGACAAGCGTTAAAACTTCCATAGTTTTCCAGTATCCTTCCAGAGTTGCCCAAATTTCCAAAAGCCGCAAGAATTTTTATAAATGTTTATAATGACAATAATTAGCGAACGGTTGCATTGATTGATATAAAACTTGCAGAAAACTTATTGAATGTGCATTAGGTCTCAAACATAAATGTGAAAAAATCCAAGAATAATGGAATTCTGTGTTGATGTTCTGTGCGTTGAAAAAATTTCAAAATTCTAATTATTTTTTTGACACGTCAGAAACGAAGAAAAATAGTGTGGTAACAATATTATGCTAAAAAAGTCATGCCGCATGGAAATCTCTAACAATTACAAAACAGCAAGAGTTTTGAATTGACTATAGATGAAAAAAACTCAAATAAAAAATTTATTTTAACTTTTTCTCCTATGATTCTGATACATGTCCTAACGGATGGTCCCAAAACATTTTCATTTACTTGTTGCTACGAGTAGAAAAATTATTTAAAGACGAAGATCATTTTTCGACATTTCTGCAATTTTTAACTTCAAAACTTTCAAAGCCGCACTTAGAATCACCCAATTGATTTCTTATAGAGGTGAAACATCATTATTCGTCCTATGCTATGATCAAATCGAAAAGCGTTGTCACTTTTTTAAAAAAGCCTTTTTTGGACCATCCTAATATAAAAGTATTACAATTTTTTTCCGATAAGAATAAATTCGCTAAAAATAAGTTCATTACTTCGTTGAAATCATATTTATTTGCTGGCGAGTCAACTTTACTTAAATATTTTTGTGTGAATACTACCGAAAATACTTTTGAAAATGCTAAAAATAGTTCATTCTTCAGTTCATCGTAAAATCCAAATTATTACTTAATGAACATGTTTTTGTATTAAATTAAGCCCTTCACAAAGTCTCTAACACATTGTATTCGTACAATATGATTTTTCAAAAATGTCCAAAAACGCAATTTTTGAAGACTTTGACCATAATTTCCTCAAAAAATTGAGGTTATAGGTAATTTTCTGACCCAGATTCATGTTCAGCGCACAAAAATACATCGAAAATACTTATTTTCATTTGATGGGTATAAAAAAAGTAAAATAACGCAAGTCTGTGCTATTGTCCCATAATGTAAGCATGGTGCTGTATTCTAGTTATTGGGAACAGTGTTCTTTTTCTAGGTTTAAAACGTAAGATCGTCTGATTTGATATTTTACTCCGATATTATGTGCATCGTGTTTATACATTGTGAATGATTTTAAAAAAAGGATATAAGGGTATTACTATTCTTTGCTGGTAAGCAGAAATTCGAGAAAAATAAGATTATTGTTTTCTTGGCATCGTATTCACTTCCTGGTGATTCGCTCACCACTTTTCAATATTTTTTTTTAAAAATACAAAAATCAAAAGTCTTTTCAACAATGTTCTTCACAAATTACTATTTTTGCTTCTTGCCTCTTAAAATACGCGTGAGATGTCGTTTCTCATGATGTTTTAGTAAGAATATCTTAAGTAATAGACACCTTAATCTTCTCTCACTTCATTATTGCACAATTTTCGGAAATTATTATTTTTCTGAATAACAAACTAAAATTTTTTGCGAATTATCGAAAAGTGGTGAAAGAACTTTTTGGAGATCTTTTAAAGGGGAGCAACTTTGCTGGGTAAACTGGGTAAACTGGTTAAGTGTGTAACTGAGTAAGCAATGTTCCTATTTTTACCATATTTCATGAACGGCGAATGCTGAAATGAATTTATTTTTTCTTTTTTTTCTTCAAAATTTGAAATCGAAGAAAATCACCTATAATTTGTTCAAGAAATTTAATTATTTTTTAAAATGCCACGGTTATCGTACAAACCTAGTTCTTTGAGTTTTTTCTTCGCTTCATGTGATTATCTTGAGAACTGTTAGGACTGTCTGAAAATTGAGGACGTCGTTGGATTCAGCCTTAAAAACCATATCAAAATCATGATTTACATGTTCTCAGAAAAACGTTCCATATCGTTTTGAACAATGTCTAAAAAATGTTCAAACAAAAATTAGGTTGCGAATATATTTTGAAGAAGAGCTGGTGGGAACAATGTTCTTTTTTCATGTTTGAAACGTAAGATCATATGATTTGGCATTTTATGTTGATGTTACGTGCTTTGTGCCTACATATTGTAAACTGTAAAGGATATGGAAAAACGTATATAAAAGTATTACTAACTTTTTTTGAATAAGAAAGAATTCACAAATAATAAGTTTCTTGCTTTGCTGACATTGCGTTCATTTGCAGGCAACTCAACTTCACTAAAATATCTTTGCGAGAATAATAAAATAAATACTTAAAATGATGTACTCTGTTATTAATCATGAAATTTAATTTATACTGTTAAAGGTCGATATATGACAGAGAATTTTGAATTCGGAGTTGAGAGTTAGGATTCCGGATGAATAGCTTAATTGCAGTATGTATAAATATGTATAATATATACAAGCACGAGATTTTCTTCTTAAATATTGTACGATATGAAAAAGTGTTTTTTTTTAGAAAATGAGCTTTTCCTCCTTCTAAAATTTAGCTGAGAAAATAAACTCCAATTTAATATAAAATTCCACTTTTCCCATTTCATTAAATATTTTTTTTAATTCGTGCCGGTATAAAGAAGAATTTCTGTAAGTTTCATGCGGAACAAACCATTTTTTTTCGTCACGAAAATTTTTTTTTTTGAAGAATTCATTTTCCGAATTTGTATCAGACGATGCTGTATATCATACAATTTCTTTGAGTTCCAAAGTTCGAATCTACCCATAACTTCGGAAAAACTTTTGTTTTTCTCATTTCGCAAAATTACGTGTCGCCTAATTTTTTCCAGGAAAATGTACATTAAAATTTAGTCAGATTTTTCTAACAGTGATAGGAACTAGAAGAGTAGGGGGGGTGTGACAAAATCACCACTCAATTAATAATGTCGCTAATTCAATGATCAAGAAAAATTTTTCCGTATATGTAGCCTGGCCTTGCAGCTAGAGCTTAACGTACAGAATGTTCTTATGTCTGGAAAGTCTCTCTTTTTTAGATGTTAGAGGGTCTCAAAAAATAGATTTTTTTCTCACGCTAATTCGGAATTGATAATATTATGGATTTTATGAAAAAAGTTATCATATTGAGGTTACATTCGAAGACTTGAAACAAGATAAAGTGAATAAGAGAGTCAAGACAAAAAGAAGGCTAGAGGGAGATAGAGAGGATGGAGATATGATTGATAAACTAGAAGCTCTTATAAAAGGATTTAGAAAGAGACTTGGGGATGACTCGATGATATTAAAAGGCGAGGGGAAGGTGGAGAGTGAGGCGAGCATGCATGAGAAGCATGAAAGATTTCGTTTGAGATTTCGGGTGAGGTAAGAAGAAAAATGGAAGGGGAAGAAAGAGCGAAGAGGAAAAAGAACAGAATAATGAAGTGAGGACGATAGAGTTATGGAGAAGAAGTTGTTAAGGGGAAGAAATGAAAGAATCGAAGCAGATCTGACGTGGTTGGAAACGTAAAGAATGTGGCTAATCGGACGAAAGACCTGGGCTAAGAAGAATAAAGGTGATAGCGTAAGATTTGGGAGAAACAGGATATAGGTAAACGGAGAAACCTGGATTGGGGACGATGAATAAGAAGACCTGAGGGAGGGAGAAAACAGGAAGTGAATGAATAGGGGAAAAAAGGGAAGGGTAATGATAATACAGGTGTTATGGTGGGGTTTATGAACGACGAGGAGAATTGAATGCACGAAAGGAAGGAAAGGAATAAAAAATAGACGTGAAAGTAGCATTTTGGAATGTGCTAGGGTCAAAAAATGAAGACAAAGGAGTCTGGGGGAAATTGCAAAAGTGAGATGTAATAATTATGAGCGAAACGATGGTGGTGGATGAGAAACGAGTAGGAAGGCATGAAAATAATATTACCGCAAGGATATGTTTGGAAGATGCAAGTAGCGAGAAAGAATCACGAAGAAAAAGATGGAACAATTGTGAAAATAATGAAAGTGGGAATAGTGATAGAGAAAAAAGAGGAACGTTTGGTGCTGATACGGGGAACCTAAATGTACGGACCGGTGAACAATGGAGAGAGGTGTAGGACGAAGAAAAGAAGGCCTTCGTAAGAAACTCGAACATAGGTAACCGGATCGACTTCTGGTCTTTTTGAGAGAAGCGGGATATTATATTTATAACAGCAATACTAAGGGGGATGAAGTAAGCGAAATGACGTTGACAACTAAAGGGAATACCATTGTAGATTACATTTTAGCAGAAAAGAAATGAAAAAGCTGCTGGTTAGAATGGAAGTGGGCAAGGAGATGGGCTCCGAGTACTTTCTGGCGAAAGTGACATTGAGATGTGGAGAAAGATAGCACGGTAGGGGGAAAAAGAGGAGAAGGGGAGAAGAAAATTGAAAATAGGCAGTTAAGAGAAAGATAAGTCAAGAGAGTATAGAGAAAAAATGCAACATGAGGAGGCAGGGAGTATGGAAGACAAAGGAGTAGACACGCTGTTAGAAAAAAAAAACCCAAAAGAGTGATTGATAACGTGAGGGAAGAGGTGAGATCGGAAGGAATATGGAGAGAAGGGCAGGAGAGGTTGATGGGACGACAAGTGCAAGGAAAGTTGAGAAAGGATGGAGGAAAGTGTAATAAAATAGTGGAAAGGTAAATGGAGAAGTGGGAAGAGGATGAAAAAGAATAAAGGAATATAGAGTTAACACACTCACGTCAGAAGACTATAAAATTTACACTGAAGTACTTAGGAAGAGGCTGAAAAGAGACGTTGAAGAAAAAGGAAGGGTACCACAAAAGTAAACGGGTTTGGGTAAAGGGATCGGTACCACAGGTAACACACACGTGCTCAAATTTTCCATTCAATAGAAACTTAGGGTGAAAGAAAGGAAAACTAGTTGCACTGTTCGCGGATTTTAAAGCAGCATTTGACTCTGAACAGAAGGGCACTATGAAAGGATATAATAGAGAGTGAAGGAGATGAAAGTTTGATAGAGAGTATAGGAGAGATATTTGCGGAAAGGTGAGGGGTATAGGAAAGGAGAGGTTCAAAGACGACTGGAGATGAGAGTGTGGATGTTCGACGTATTAGTGTGGTCAGTGTCAAGTAGTGGAGTAGAAATTCGGGAGTGAAAAGAGCATAAGACAGTGGAAAGTCTGCATAAGAGGTTTTTAAGATGGTTCATGGGGATGTTTCGAAGCTGTTCAGGTTATATGCTGAGGAAAGAAATAGGACGAGAGTTTGAATGTGGGATGTAAGTGAGGGGTAGAAATAGCAGGGAATAGAGGAAGAGATGATGGCAAGGCAAGGAGATGAAAGATGGAAAGAAATCTCGAAGTCAAGGTACAAAAACTGGTATAGGATAGTTAAGAGTGAGAGGGAGAATGTAGATGTTGGATAAATAAAAAGAAGAGTCTGTGTATAGTATGTAGGTATGAGTAGGAGTCATCGTTGCATGGGCTAAATAGGTGTACAGGTAACAAGGGGGGAGGAGTGAGCATGAAAGAGAGACAAAAATTGTACATGAAAATTGAAAAAAACGTGTGCATCCTACTTCAGCATTGGTTAGCTCGACGAACAAAGTTTACCAATTTGGATTCTTGGCGAGAAGATATTTTGAAGTTTTTTATCTCATAGCCAACGAGTCTTGTGAAGTTGCATAAGTGACATTCACAACCTTTTGCAAATTCGAAATTACACGACCCACGTTTCTTGACGCACACACTCTCGTCGGTGACACACGAACCGTCGTCTGTCTAACGCATGCTTCTGGTTGATTAACCTTTAATTGTTGATTACTCAATAATTATTGACTTCACATAATTATTATATTACTATTTTCGACGACATTTTTCATGAGGATTTCAAAATTTAAAAATGTACCTCGAGTACTAGGATACCATGTATCTAATTGCTTCTAATTGCAAATTTATGTTGAATTTCTAAAAAAACATCACATTTCTCACTTTGCCAAAAGCAAATTTTGCAGACATAAACCTGTTTTCGATGCTCGGGCCTGGGTAGGATTCCTATGCATACGCGGATGTGTGACTGATAGTTTTCAGGACTGGCCTAATCAGGGAGACACTATAGGCGCGGAAGCTGGAGAACCACCCATGTCTGACCATAACGGCGTGGGACCATTGACTTGCCGTCGCGGTGCCCGCACACTCAGTAGTTTCCCCGCCAGCTTTAGTCCGCCACACACCGATGTCTGACTACGCCGGTCTGGGACCACTGGTACGCAGTGCCAGCAGTGGTACTGATCAATCTTGGTCAGACTCGCCTGTTTGCTTGCACGACGATCAAGAGCGGACCTGGGCCAGGTCTGTTGCAGTAGCCCCCCCCCCACATATTTTTTACACTTATACAAACCCAATCGATTGCATTCCAAATGCGCTCTATTGCACCACAAAGTAAAAATTTTGCGTCACAAAACTGAAGGAGCTATTGCAAGTGTTAAGGTGGGGAGGGGACTGGTGACACGCTAGCCCCCCCTTTTTCGAAAACATAACTTCTGAATACGTAATCCTAAAGAGCCTCAAATGCGCTCCATTGCACCACCAATAATAAGCATTGCACCACTATGATAACGGAGTTATCGGCAAAGCAAAGTGGGGGGGCTGGTGCGATTTTGGTCAAAAATCAACATTTTCAGAATTTATTTTCACGAACTTATTTAGTTTCAAACGCGCTCTATAGCTCCAGAAAAAAAGACTTTTGCGCCAATTAATAGACGAAAATACGAATTGGTGGGGGGGGCTGGTGCAACGCTGGTGTTGAAATCCCCATTATGCACTAATAATCACATTTAACTTGCAAAACATATTCCACTCCAAATGCGCTTCATTGCACCACAAGCAATTTTTCAATCGAGTGAAAAATCAGAAAGTTATTAAGTTCTAAACACCTAATTCAAGTAATAACCCATGATAACTTCAGTTCCCATATTTGAACATAACAAATTGCGTAAAAATTATTCGATTCAATTTAAAATGCGCTCAATTGCACCAGCAATCAAAAAATTCTCACTCTAACGGAACACCGGAAAATATATAATCTTCCGGTGGGGGGACTTGTGACACGTTTTACGTATCTCGAGTCCTAATTTATATTTTTTTATCCTCTCTGGCTCATTCCGAAACACTTTAAATGCGCTCCATCGCTCCACCAAAAAATTTGATTGCGCTCAACTGCATGTACTGATAACGAGTGCGGGCAATGAGGTGGGGGGCTGGTGACACGCTTCACGTATCTCGAGTCCTAATTAATGTTTTTCAATTCTCTTTGGCTTATTCTAAAACACTCCAAATGCGCTCCATCGCTCCACTAAAAAATTCAATTGCGCTCAACTGCATGTACTGATAACGAGAGCGTGCGATGAGGTGGGGTGGCTGGTGACGCGCTTTACGTATCTCGAGTCCTAATTAATATTTTTCATTCTTCTTTGGCTTGTTCCGAAGCACTTCAAATGTGCTCCGTCGCGCCACCAAAATATTCAATTGTGTTCAACTGCATGTACTGATCACGAGAGCGTG
>JAUMHM010083721.1:0-13053 GCA_032362435.1 Melikaiella ostensackeni
ACAGGTCCAATTGTCCGAACAATCCTGTCGTTCAGGATAGCTGTAAAGATCTTATACAGCGTGTTCAGACAAGTTATCGGCCTGTAGTTCCTTGGGTTGGACAAGTCGCCTTTCTTCGGTAGGAGTACAGTGCGTCTTGACTCCAGCCACTGCGGCATGAGCCTTTTCGACTGCAGATATGAGGTGAAGATCCGGGCTAGATATTGGTGTGTAGAAGTAAATTTCTCCCACCAGAAGTTCTTGATACCATCCGGTCCGGCAGTGGAGAAGTTCTTTGTCGATTCTACCTGACCCATCGCTCCCTTTTCTTAATTCTCCTCCTGGCTCACCAGATGTTATGAAGTCCATCACAGACTGAATACGGGTCGCGTTCTGTCTAGCCCAGTCAATTTTCTTGTTCAGTTGATGCAAGCGCCTTTTAGTCTTTTGATCTATCGTTGGCTTCACCCTTCGATTTGAATCGGCCAAAGCTCTCGCCGCATCATAAACTGAGCAAGTGATGGTCCAGAGGTCGGACTCCTGCGAGAGATCCTCACAAAGGGTGTCATCCATTTCAGTCCGATCTTGGGGCTTAGGTGAAACTTGGATGTTGATGTTTTTCCTCGTCTTGAAATCGCCATCATCTTTCGGGGGATGTCTGATTTCCGCGGTTGGTCTTAGTGTCGCTTCCACTTCTTCGTCTGCGGCTTGTTCTTGCAGCGGTTGGAAGAGCGTTTCGCGTATATATTCTGTTTGCAAGAGGTTGTCAGCGCAGTTTCGCAACCTTTGTTACGAAACGTGCGAAAGCTCTGCAAATAGTTACTATAGACAATTGTGTAAATGAATTCCACAGTTGATAAATATAATCACTAATTAATATGTTACTTACTTTCATGTTGAGGGAGATTGTTTACTTATTATACAATCATATGCGTCATACGGAAATGCTCAATATGGAAAAAGTAATGTTGTTCAATTGTTTCAGTGTCCTGAAAGCGCTAAATTCCTGTACAGGAAACGTCAAGATTCCCTGCATGGGTTTGTGTGCGCGAACCTATATACAACCATGCGCACGTTCTACGGAGGTTTCTGTATAGGGATTTTTAGCCAGGAGCTTACAACAAATCTGTAAGTATCTGATCATCTTTATAGTATATTCAAATTCACGTTTTGATATGTAAGGTAAAAAACATGTTTCGAAATATCAACTGCTCCTATAAAAAAGTATTAAATCGTCATGGCTGTTAATGAAAATGCAACTCGTGCCCTGTATGGTGAGTATATACAAATTTTTATTTACTTACTGTAGCGGATACGAGTTTCGTTTCTATTGAGAGCCATGACGATTTTCTACTTTTCCAACAGCAGCAGTCGATATACGCATATTAACTTTTACAGAAAAACAAGTATCATACACATGCAACTTATGTAAATAATATTCTCTTTCTGTCCTGATAATGCCATGATATCATGGCGAAATGCATAGACAAGTTTCCACAGTACAATTCATCAATTATTTACCTAACGGGCCATCCACAAATTACGTAACACATTTTAGTCCTGGAAGGGAGTCTAGCCTAGTATTACAGAATAGAGAACAACTACATGAAAACGCCAGAAAAAGCGCTATATTGTGGGAGGAAGGGGCTTAAAATTATCAGGAAATAACGTTACGTTATTCATGGATGGCCCCTAATACATCTTTAGACATAAGGCCAAAACCAAACTAACGTTGATGATTCTATATATATATATATGTCTCCTTTTTGCAACCGGCGAATCAATTTCCACCTGGGTTTAATGGTCACAACGCGACGCCTTTAGAAATTCTTGCAGTGATACATTCAATTGTCAGATTGAATGAAACATTCAACGTTTATGAATACAAGTCTTATGAGAATTGTGAATCATGGTATGTAATGGATATTATGCAAGCAAGCTACATAGAAGTTGAGCCGAATCAAATATAAATTAAAAAAGCATGTATATATATATATAGGTGAGGTAGAAGTGACGTGATTACCGATGCACACAACACGCGCTATTGCTCACCAATTGGGCGCAGTACGGCACCTGCAAGGATATCCATGGTTAGGTTATTTAGTTAGTTTCTTTAAAAAACAATGTAATCAATGTTAAGCATAGTTAGGGTCATGTGGGAATGCTTCGCATTCTTAGACCCTGTATTATTGACTATGTACGTAACACTAACAGCTACATTATATGTGTCAGTGGCACTAATGAGCAATGAACATAAAATCTATCAGCACCACCAAGGGGAGCGTTTTGGATATTTTGGTTATATAATAATAATAATAATATACGTATAGGGGACACATTCTTAGTTTCCTTAGTTGTGTGAATGGCGCACATAATAAATTGAAGTTTTAAATACTCATTTCAACTTATCGATTTTAGTATTGATTATTAATTGAAGAAAACAGATTAATTAAATATGGGGTCAACTTAGCCAAGTGTACTCGCCTAATATCTTGTTGTCTCCAATCTTTGTAATAGTCTACTAGATCGAAGTCCTAGTGAATCTCTTTTACAGATGTTCTCTACGTATACTTCACTTCAAGACTTGGAAAATGAAGGCGAAGTCATTTTTAAAATCTGAAATCATTATTTTCTACCATAAAGTGCGCCAAAAACTTTTTCAAACCTCTATTAAAAAGAGGCATCTGCTTTGGGCTATAAGGAGAGATCCACTAGGAATACAATTCGGTGAACTTTTGAGAATATTAGAGACAACAAAATTTTAGGCGGGCAAACTTGACGAATTTCACCTCATTTGTTTTTATGAAAAATTAAGATATGAAAAATAAAATGTTCAATAATACAAGGTATATGTATATCTCGACAATCTTTGCATCGCTTCATAGTTAAAGGTCAGTAGAATGACAACTTCGTGATGGCCATTTGAAGTGAGACCCTAAATGATAGTTGGAAGACCGTGTTTGAAAGGCTAATTTTAAGTGGACTTCATTGAGTTTTCATTCACATAGCCTAATTTGTAATGAAGATGATTTTCCACATCGGAAAAAGTGCTTAAAGTCAAATGTTTAAAACCAGTGTTATAATCATCGTAGAAGGTCTTAGACTTTAATCATCAAGTAAGCTTGTAAAATCATTTTTCTTCTGAAGTTGTACTTAAATTAGAGATTAACCCGTGCTTCCTTCGAGTAATATCGAGAACGTTACGATCAGCGTATTCACTAAAGATCAATAAAGGTTAAATGTTGTAACGAAGAAACATAAAATAACCAGTGATCCATACACGATCATGTTAAAGCCCCGTGAAAAATTTTAAACGTGAAAAAAGAATGTGATAAATTAGTTTTGGCCTTCTTCAGTTCTTACATTCTCATCATCAATGAGCGGATGTGAAAACTGATGAAATGTAAAGAAACTGTGAAACTTTTGTCCGAAAAAAGAGTCAGTAATCGACCGAAAAAAGTCAGGGTTTCTGACGATTTCCGACGAGAATTGTTACGTTTTTCGCCGGAAAAGGACCAAACAGGAGATGTCAGGACTTATGATAAAATTTTCAAAAATCGAAAATATTGGGTTCGAAGGATAATCCCTTTAGGAGAGTCCTATTGTACTAAGAGTAGAGTGACACAAAATCTCACCCCTCTTTATATTTCTCAGGTCATTTAAATTGTTTATTGAATCATATTTATTTACTAGCCTCTAATTGAAAAAAAGAGAAAAATGAAACCTGGCTGCCCAATATGTCATATTAGGCAAACTGCTCTCATCAAATCACTTGAGAGCTAAGCCACTGCTAGAGCAATAGTTTTGGAGCGTCGAATGTCTGCTCTAAATACCTTGGGTAACGAAACACGGTAAGTAAGGACACGTAACCTTCGAGCGATGACAGGGAGGAATACCAAACGCTTTCTCTTGTCGGGTTATCATTCTCTCTTACAGTGTAATTTAACAAATGGTGAATTGTTTAATAATGAATATTGTACTTTTTGATATTAGTACATAATTAGCATCGAATATTTCTTCACTCGCAGTCTGTTTTTTTTCGATGCGAAATATTTGTGGAATCTTTTGAAATCTTCTGAAATCTATGAAATTTTTGAAGCCAAGTCTTCGTGAAGTCACGAACAAAACGATCATTCTCGCGTCTCATCACGGATATCCCCTTTTTCTGAAAAACTATACACTAGCGACTACTCTCACCACAGCAAAACCCCTTCTGGGTGGAGGTAATCTTTACAAAATAAGCTTTTAAAATTTGTATCTTGTGATTCTGAAGTGAGGTAGACACTTGAGTGTTTCTACAGATTTAGACACTTTTTGGTGCACTGCTCTATCAGCCTTAAAAACTTATAAACTACGTATATTCGGCATATTTAAACTTTCTTTTCTATGAGTCAGGGAATCTCAGCGAGTTTTCAAGGACCAATGAGATATCTAATTAGGTAGGAAATTTAAATATCGTGAGAAATAGTCTGAATTTCTAATTTATAAATTTTCTAAAACGCACGACTAGCATGAACAGCTTTCTCGCAACTCCAAAATTATATTTTACATCGTTATTGGCAAGTGAATTCTTCACGCTATATTCACTTTTATTATTTTCATTTAAAACATCTATACGCTACATTTTTGTTGTATAAATTGTGGTTTGTTCTGATAAAAAAATTTCGATGATCCTATGTTCTGCATTATAGATCATATTGTACCTGCTATCAAGTATAATATAATCTGTAATATTGACATAAAGAGGTACATCCTAATTATTCTAATTTTTATGATTGGGTAAGGAATCACCGACGCTTGCTGCAAAGATCCAGTAGGCGCGGAGGAGGGGAAAGTGTAGATTTTTACTGGGGTTTCCAGTAGGTGGTGGGGTGGGAAGTGAGTGGTAGCTGCGTGCTGAAGAATTCCAGTACGCGGTGAGGTGGAAAGTTGGTGTGTGCTTACCGAAAGATTCCGACACACCGTGAGGTGGAAAGAGACTGGCTACTGCGTGCTGAAGAATACCAGTACGCGGTGAGGTGGAAAAGGATGAGTGCTCACCGAATGATTCCGGCAAGCCGTGAGGTGGCGAGTGGGTGGTTGCTGCGTGCTGAAGAATTCCAGTACGCGGTGAGGTGGAAAGTGGGTGAATGCTTACTGAATGATTCCGACAAGCCATGAGGTGGCAAGTGGGTGGCTGCTGCGAGCTAAAGGATTCCTGTAGGCAGTGAGGTGGGAGGTGGGGTGGGTATCTCGGGTCATTAAAGATGAGTATGACTTACCGTGAAGATGATGTTCGGGTGTCGTCGTTGGGAAGAAATTGTCGAGATGAACTCTGTATAGTAGCGTTTATTGATAAAGGAGGATGTACACTTGAGGGAAAGTAATACAGGACTGACTTAGATGGTATCGTAGGGTCTCTTCATACCAAAGGGACAGGGTGACCGGAGAAGGGAGTCGAATTTTTTCCCATGGTTTTTAGCAACGCTTTTCATTCCACCCACGTACTGCGCACCATCCTATGTGCCTTGAGACATGGCCAGCGTGCACATGTCTGTTTCCCTTTGATATAACTAGGCCCATGCATCTTAATTCTAATTAGTAAAACTAGTATCTGAGCAAGAGAATTAATGTAAATAATTAATGATTAATTCGCTTGTAATCCTTAGAGATGAAATCGCATATAACAGTTTTCACCCTGAGAGGGGGGCGGTAAAATACTTGTTTATCTTGGTTGTTCGCCGTAGCTGCGGTGGTGGCCCCCGGTTGTGGCCATTTGTCTGTTCAAGAATTGGCTGTATCCCGGTGGTTTTGAGTGAACTCGGCTGTTCGCTGTTGCTGCTGTGTGAGTGCCTTTGGTTGTAGTCATATGTCTGTTGTGAAACTGCTTGTAACCCCGTGGTACTGTGGATACAGTCTTGTACTGTTCCCTCCGTGTTCTTGCGGTTGTTCATAGTCATCGCTCACATCTCCTTCATTTTCTGACTCGTCGGCCGATGTTGAAATAAATAACGTCAGAATTATCATACTTGACCATCAAAAAGGCACGAAAAGAAGAAATATTCAATTTAAAATCGATGGATCACTATAAAATCAATAAATTTTAAAACTAAAGTATCAAGTTTAAGCCAAATCTACGAAAAGTCATATTGTTTAAAGTTTTTTAATGTTGCAGTTTCGACTGCATATAACATGGTTTGTGAGTTGTTTTATTCATTTGTAAAAAACTCCTCTTTGTTTCGCGGAGGCCCTCGCGAGAGCGAGGTGAGGCCAAAAGCGCGTGAGGATTAAGGATGTTTATTACGTTTGTCTTTTATCATTTTTGTTAGCAATTATTTTTAGTGGATGAATAAATTCGAATAGGTCGAAATGTTCACGGGGTGAATCAAGAGTCGATTGCTTAGACTAATTCTTTTAGTCTGGTTTCTATCGCTCCCTCATAGAGGAAGCTTTGTAACAATAAAAATTTTCGAACTTCATTTTTTGACATATCTTGACATAAGTCGACCTCAGGAGTCCGAAAATGAGCTCTTTAAAAAATGTCCGTGTGTGTATCTGTGTGTTAATTATACTCTTTTTATGATAACTAGAAAACAAGTTATGATATGTAAACATTTATACGTTTTTCTTACGCTTATAAGAGGAAAATTTTCTTAATTTTGAGAATATAGCAATATTGTAAGTACTGAGTTTATTCGTTATCATGAGATGAATTGATTGATGTATTTAACAGGCCTGTATGACCAAATATATAGATTCGTCAATTTGTTTGAAGCTTATAAGAGCAAAAATTCTCAATTTTTGAAGTACACCAATATTTTTAGTACCAAATTTATTCGTTCTGATGAAATGAATATATTGAACCTCCTTAGGGCTATAAAAAAAGCAGTGAATAATAATAATAAATGATAACTAATTAAAATAAACAATAAATAATAAATAAGCGCAAGCGGAATCGCCTTTTTCATCTTGTTAGACTCCTTTACTGTCTAAGACCCCCTTTCCAATCCCCCTGACTCAACAATTATTAACAATTAACAATTTGAATTCTGATGTATTCTAAATTTAATTTCTTAAACTTTAATTCATGAGATTATTATTTTTGGGTAGTGCGTTCTCATTCGATAACGAAGTTTATCATAGAGAAGTCTTTAATCATGATCATAGGAAGGAGATCAAAGCGATTCTTGTCAAAGGCTTATTCCTTAATAATTATACTTATAGTTAAATCAACAATAAATCCAAAACAATCGTCTATGAGAAAGCACACTGTTCATGAAATGATCGCAATTAAAGATACACCATACAATAAACGATCTCAAACTACTTTGCAGCGGTTTTTGTTTCATTTATGGCAAGTTTGAGTCCGTTTTTGGTTAACGGAGGTAAGAAAGGCAGAAGTCGGGTTTCTAAGATCATCGCCAGATGGTCATACATTCGTACTGGCGGGTTCCTGTACAGGAACGAGTTCAGGGTCCTGTACAGCGAGCTTTTGCAAAATCTTCTGTTGCTTACAGCTATTTCTTTCCCTTTTTTGTTCCTTGAAGATCAAAGTCACTTGTGAGAGAGCCAAACCGCTAGCGAACCCGAGTGAATTAGTTCTCATTCGAGTTCATGTACACGATCCTGTACACGTTCCTGTATAGAAACTCGCGTATCCATTCACTCCGTGACGGAAGCTGTGCAAGCATCTTTAAATTTTCCCTTCCAGACAGGTTCCATAGCAAGATCAACTGCAGTTTCCTTCGAAAAATTCTGGCACAGGTAACTTGAAGATATCACAGTTGCTCGAGCACTCGACAATTCGACTAGTAGTTATTCAGTGCGGATTTCTTTCATCCCTTTTTTCTCGTACGCTGCGACTATTGTACAAATCACATAGTGTAAGTCAGTTTCGGTCTATCGACCGCCAAGTAAATTTGCCTGACACAATTTATTTTTGGTCTTTTCACTGCTATGTAAATCTGTTTAAATCAATCTTTCTTCATGTGACCAGTAAATTTTATTTTGCCCCATCAGAGAACTTCTTGTAAATTTAACATCAGGAACTTCGAATAAAGTTTGGACGGTAAGTCAAAGCTCAACTGGCTTTTCAGCAGTAGCAATATTTCATTTTTTTTCCTGGTCAATCTTGAAAGGAGCAACGACCCTCCGTAATATTTTCCATGTGTTGATTCAAGTTTTTACGAAATGCAATGGATCCCATAAATCAGTCTTGACCTATCAATCTTATAAATGCCAATCTCAGGGTCATGCTGTCGAATTGTCGAATTGCTGTCGATTTGTAGTGGACATCTGATTGCTTGCTTGCATTAGAGCGTCGTAGAGGCATTGAGAACATTTGAGAGGTCAGACTAACGAAAAATATCTTGAATACCGCCATTCGAATTCGGAGGTTAGAAATTTCATGAATACAATCAAAAGGGAGTTCTAAATGCAAGCAAACGTATCAAAGGCGAGGAATATTTCCCTTGTCTATGGTAAAGCCATCTGGAAATGCGAGAGCTCAGCCCTCGTCTGAGGAACATGGACGTCATCCAGTTCAAGGCCTCAAGTTGTCCTTGGGTGCATTTCGACTACTTCGGCGTCCATGGGCGTTGAACTAGAGATTTTCGAGGCTCCCTTCCAGGACTTTCTGTCTGAGGTGGAAAGATGATATGGAAAATGTCTTGGTGAGGTGAGACTTAGGGACTCGGCACCAAAGGGGGTAGATTTTTTCAAACAGGTCGACCTTGGATCTCGTCTTTCCTGGTTTCGAGGCATTAAAATTAATAGAGGGCTGTCTCGTTATTTAATAAACTCATGTTGAGCTATTTCTGTGCATTATACCTAATCTATACTTAATCTTCATTTTTCTTGTTCCTTTTGGGTTTGACCTCCAACAGGTGTAGAAACACATACATTCATTATTTTCTATTACACCTTACTCTATTCTTTATACACGTTATATTCTCCCTAGTTTGTTTTGGCCTAGTTGGGCTCCGACACTGTTGTAGTGCTAACCTATTTTAGCCAGATTAACATACTTTGTTTCTTTGCGCTTAATTTACTTTATTACATCAAGATTCTTTTGATTTTGCTCATCTCCCTCTGCCTGAAGTAGTGTTATTTTTTCTACTTTCCTCAAAGCTTGCTTTAAATGAGTTATAACATCAATGATGAAAAGTGACAGCATAAAAACTCGCTTGGTGTTGATAGAGATAACCAAAGAATCTCGTAGTTGAATCCTCTCCTATATCCTTATTAAGCAATTCGCTTCTGAGTCCATCGCGCTGCATGATCCAACAAACTATGGTCTCGCCACGCGCAAGTAAAAAAAAGTCAACTAATCAGATGGCTGCCTAGTTTTTCCCGTCTCCCCTTCCATCTTGGATGGAGTCCGGGCGGCGGATTTGAACCGACTGGGGAATACGAATGAGATCTTTAGAAGCTGAAATAAAAAATTGCACTGTACAAAATAATTTGCCATGCATAGCATAAAAAAATTAAAATAATTCATGATTAATCAGGGAATAATAGTTACGTATGCAATATTTATTAAAGAACTTCTAAAGTTTTAGAGCAGGTTTAAAAGTATATTGGAGTAAAAAAAATGAATCATTTACGAAAGACTGTATATTCTTTTTTCGCTACTGAAATGATTCATCGAAGGCCGGTAATGCCAAGGACTTAATCTTTATTGATATAAAGCATAAATAATGTATGTATTCTTTATAATTATATACAGAAAAATTATAATGTATTATATATTGAATTGAATTCTTATAATATTATATAATATTATATAATAAATTAAAATAACATTAAAATTAACATATTTGTTCTTCTTATAGTAGAGTATAATTTAATATATTGAATTACTAAATGAATTTTAATTTATTAATATAATTTATTAAAATTATATAATTTTAAAATAGTAGGGTAACTAACTGCAGCTGCGTGTGAAAAGAGTCAGTCATGACATGAATATTTACATTTCGCATTTTGTACAATCTTATAGATATAACAAAAGTTGTAAAACAACAAGGCGAATCCAAGCAGTAATTATAAAAAATAATATACTATATAATAACAATAATAAAAAAGATTAATAATTTAGTATACCTTTTCATGGATGACACTATTTTAGAGTTTCAACAATATCTATCTAACTATCGACTTTCATTCTTGTCCCAAATTGTCTTATTATTGTCTAAATTGATTTTCCCAACAAGAAACGGATACAAAATTGGAGTCATAAGAAGGAAATAACAGTTAGAATGGCTTAGAAATCAATTTTTTAATTACGAAATTTCCTTCTATGCGGATAGGGACCATCATTGTCACAATTTAAATTGAAAGTTCGTATCTATTAATTCTTTTTTAATCAAATGCATTGTATAACACATCAGATCAATTATCGTCGATTCGTTGTGACACAACGATTATTTTTTATTGATATCATTGAAGGTAAATTATGAAATTTAAGGAAGTTATACTTCACAAAACAGATTTTTAAAAATGATAACAGTGCGTAAAATTTTAAACATCATAATTTACGAAATTGTTCAGTCTTTCTTGAGATATCGAAGGACAGAATAAGTCTAATAAATTATACCACATTATCTACGTATATCCTGTAAACAAATATTCCCATAATTAGAAATGTTGAAATAACAATTCTCAATGAGAAGCAATAGGAACACTGCCTTGTGGATTCATTGTAATTGACTTGAATTGCAAACACTTTGATATTTCACAAATAAATATAGTTTTAACCTGAAATAGCATAGAATTAAAAAAATCTTCATGAATATTCAAGTGGACCACTTTATCGATTTCAAAAACCTCGAAAATTTGTTGTTTTTTTTTTATGAATACTTTGATAGCAACTTGGTTGTAAATAAACATTTGGCGTACTTTGGAATCACTTTTCTATATAGCTACATAAACAGAAAACGTAGTTTTCATGTGCAAAAACCGTGCATTCAGGGTTCACTAGAATTATTTACAATTAGTCAATTAGAAATGCACAAAGAAACCGTGATCTGTTAGAGAAATTCATATTTTGAGATTTACGACAAAGTAACACTTGGGATGTTCAGTCTAACGATACGAGACCGTTCGCGCCAATGCAGCGAGTATGGTGGGGGTAGTCAGGAAACGCGAAGTTGAACGTACATGAGTATTGAAGTGGCGGAACCATAGTTTGTTGGATCATGATCGCGGTGCATCCATTTGAATTTTACCGACACTAGAAGGAAGGAAGGGCATGCGCAGTACATCTGCCATTATAATCTGTAATAAAGTCACACGGGGATATGAGGTTTCCCACGACTAGTTTCTATTGGACAATTTATTATTATCTGAAATTTATCATCAGGAATTGGAGTATCGGCTCAAAGAACGTTGTATGAACAGAGATTTTGACTCACTGAAATCTATGTTCATACTGTTAGTTTTTTTGATTCGGAAATTCGTCCCTGGTGGCGCGGAAATCGGAATTTGGATTTCTATTTTCATTCTTTTTAAATTTCCTCAAAATAGTATTTAATATTAAATTTCGATTGAGTAAATAATATTTTATAGTTTATTGTGTCAAATTTTGTCGACAGGGAATTAAAATTCATTAAAATAAATATACATAAAAATTTGAATACTTTTGTGAGGTTGTATCATTAACCTAAGTACTTACAAACATATAATTTGATGATTTTTAATTGAAAACAAATTTTTTCATTCTTAAAAACACGTTTATCGTAAGAAATTAAAGCCTTATCTTCAAATTTCCAGAATTTCAAGTTAATAATTTGAAATATCTTCATAGCCAATTGGGAACAGAAATTATTTAAGTTTTTCAAATTGTATTTCATTTTTTCCTGGAAATATTTTAAATACCTATTTATCATAATTTATACTTTAATTAAATATTTTTTAATTTCGAGAAATAGTAAATATCTAGTTTGGATGCTTAAAGCAGGCTTTTCTTCTTTCCTAGAGTAGCGATAATTTTTCAAGACAATTTCGTTTACCTCATTGCAAAATTATTGATTAATAACCCAGAATCGAAATTAAAACGTATAAATTAAACTTGATTGATTCTACCGCTACTGCGGGCAAACTTGGAAACCAAAAAAACTAACGGTATAAACATAGATTCCAGTGAGTGAAAATCTCCGTTCATACAACGTTCTTTGTGCCAATGATTCAATTGCATTTTTGAATTTATATGTGAATTATTGTCTCTTTGATTTCGATATGAGCATTGTCCCTTCTTCTTGTCGCACTACAAAACTGAATCTCGAATATTTTGTTGTTCCCGGAAATTGAGCGCATTTAAATCGCAGCGAATTTTGCGACGGTATAGCAGAAACTGATACGCTCAGAAACCAATCAGCAAAGTTGGTTTTAAATAGAATGTTTTTGATTGGGTGCTGAGCTTAGCAGTTTCTTTTACCGTAGTACAATTAGCTGCTGTGTGAATTGGCTTAATGTCGCAAAACCAAATTGAGTGATTGAGTCATTATTTTCCGAATTAATTGTCGAACTCTCATATGCTTTTATGAAGTTAATTTGTCGCCCCGACCCTAACCTGAAACTATCGAACACGTGGAAAATCGGGACAATATTAACATTAAATCTCTAAGGATTGTAGAAAATTGTATTAGTACAATATCTGATTGTATTATTTTGATTTTATTTTAATATTTTATTATTGATTAATAATAAATGTATTCAGATTGTAGAAGATTGCATTAGTACAATATTATTGATTATTAATGTAAGAATCTTACGAATTGTCAATTTATGTTATTTCTTTAAATTGCATGGAGCATAAGACTGTGATTTTGTTTTCTGGAGAAAATTCTGAATTGTTATTCAAAAATTAAAAAGTAAATTTGTTAAGGGAGAAAAGTATAAGGAAAAATTAGTCTACTTGTATGTCGAATAAACTAGATTTTCTTGATTGATACTTTAATTGATCGAGTTATCATTTCAGAAATCCGAACTGAGACCAATTTGAAAAGATCTCGGGAATCCAAATACAGGGTTTGATTGAAAAGTAATGAGCCTTCCCGCGCGGAGCGTCTGCCAAGCGATCAACCGAATCGGCTG